>CM034242.1:29409278-29498465 GCA_019916065.1 Vitellaria paradoxa
CGCACAAATTTAAATCAGCTTCTTTTAGGGTTTCTTGCTAGTACTTATATATACTGTGATGTATGGCCGAAACAGAACATCTGCCCTACTTTAGTTTTTCATACTTTTGAGAGTTTGAGAGAGTTTTTAGAGATTTTCAATGTTCGAGGAATGATTTTAAAGCTTCTTGGAGTTTGTGTAGGATTCATTACAGCAGTTATCACTCTTCGTTACGTTTCAGATTTGTCTTCAGTGTACGTTTTGTTTCACTTTTCTTTTTAATAATATTATCTTTTCATTTTATTCTTTGGATTCGTAATCTATGTGCATAATGATTGTTTTTGTTTCTTTTAAAAGCATGTTAGCGTAAACCCTAGTTTCTTGATTCAACGAATCAAGGAAGGGTAGGTTTCTACGAACAATGGGATGTGCGTAGGCTCTTCACATGGTTTGTGAAAACTCATGCGTAGGGTTCTACAACTTTCAAATCTAATTTTGTTTGTTTCAAAAGCTTTCGAAAACAAAAGTCTTTGACTATATTCTCTATAATAATTGGTAAAGATTTTTAATTAAAACTTGTTTAATATTTTTGAACAAACTAAAAATTGGATTTGAACCCAAATGTTTTCATAGAAAAACTTTCCGGTTTTATAATCCTAAACATGAATATAAAACTGAGTATTGGGAGATTAGAAACCCTAACGAAGACATCTTTCCAATCTATTATTCTTTTTACATGAAATTTAGATTGTAGTGTTTAACACATCCTATTGTGAAATAGTAAACCACCTAGAATTGATAGTTGAATCAAGAATCGTCTCAATATTGTGATTGTTAGTTACATTAGTTCTTGAGTTGGTTAAATTGATTGATTTGAAATTTTAGATTAGGTTGTTTCATGCAATTTATGTTTTAATTGAATTTACTTAGTGGAAGTTTTAGTTTTGCTAAAAATGAAAACAAAACATTATTTTCTGAATTCTTTTAATTAATTGTTAGTTTGTTCTTTAATTTTAATTTTAAATTTTTGAAAACCCTAGAATATAGTGTTTATCAAACCTTAAACTTTCGTTGAATTTAAATCTAGAATGTCTATTGTAACCTAGAAACTAAAGACTTAGGTTCCCTATGCATTCGACCTCGGACTCACCGAGTTAAAACTACACCACACACCCTTACACTTAGGGGTTGATTTAGACGCACTTTTTAGATGCAGTCAAGTTTTTGGCACCATTGCTGGGGAACAAAATTTTAGTTTTTAGGCTATTTTCATCTTTAAGTTAATTTGTTATTTTATATAAAAAAATCCCAAAATTAGAAATTTTCAAACCTCTTTCATCTAAACCTTTCTCTAAATCCCAAAGTAGTACTCTGTGGTCCAGACACTAGGCCTCTGGTCCAGACCACAGGACGCTTTATGGGTTAGTTTACTAGTTTATGAGTAGTTAGATTTGAGAGGAAGATGGTAGATTAAGATTTCTGAACCTTTACCCTTTTCTTTAGAATCTGAAAACCCTTTAGAGGAAATTCAAAACACTAGACTTCTTATTCCACCTTTAGTGATGGCTGAAAATCAAGCTATTCCAGCTAGATGTTCTATGAGAGATATCTTGTAGCAAGATAGGCATATTCCTGAGTCTTGTATAGTTTGGCCAGAAAACCAGAGAACTTTCAATTTCAAACTTGGCATGATACAATTGTTACCTACTCTCCATGGTATAGATTCTGAAGATCCATACGATCACTTAACTCAGTTTAGGAACATTTGTGTCACCATTAAAGATCAGGGATGACCAATAGACTTAGTATTTCTTAAGCTTTTTCCATTCTCTCTGGAAGATAAGGCTGCCAGATGGTTTGAATTTCTACCATCTAATTCCATTCGCACTTGGGATGAAATGCAAGCCAAGTTCCTAAAGAAATTCTTTCCTCCCAACAAAACTGATGCTATACAGCATCAAATTCTAAATTTTGCTCCACAACATGGTGAGACCTTCTATCAAAGTTGGGAGAGATTTAAAACTCTCCTACATTCTTGCCCACACCATGGATTTGAAGTTTGGCGTCTTACTAGTATCTTCTACGATTCACTGACGCCACAACTAAAACAATTTGTAGAAACAATGTGCAATGGGCAGTTTTATGATAAAATGCCTGAAGAAGCTTTTGAATACTTTGAATTCTTGGCTGAGAATGCACAAACCTGGAATATCATAGGATCTCAAAACATTCAAACTGCTAGTGTTACCCTATCTAGAGGTATGCACCATTTGAGTGAAACTGATGACCTCAAAGCAAAACTAGCAACACTCACTGGGGAAATTGAGACCCTAAAAATCAAAAGGGACACACAACCCATAAAAGAACCAGTGGCAAATGTCTATTACATAGTGTGTGATAGCCAAACCCATAAGACAGACGATTGCCTTAGTATCCCTATTTGTAGAAAGGTTGTGCATGGCCAACCATCTAGTAAACTCCTAATCCATGCCATAAATCAATACTGCCAATCATATCGTGGACAAACTTTAGAAGGAAATCCTTAGTCTGAGACATATAATCCAGCAATGAGGAATCGCCCTAATTTTAGTTGGAGAAATAAGGGAGCTCAAATCTCACAACCTTATCATGCTCATCATCCTCCAATTCCTCAAGTCCCAATGCCTAATCCAGGATTGTCTCAGAATGTGGGACCATCACATGCTCCATATATTCCCCCAAATAAGAGGTCCACAGAAGAAACACTTCAATAATTTATGAATACTCAATCTTCTCTTTGGGCCCAAAACAATAGAAATTTGGATGGTATCATGAGTTAATTGACCCTTTTAACTCAAACGTTAACTGCACAACCAAAGGGTCAATTTCCTACTCAGCCTCATCCGAACCCAGTGGCTCAAGCTAAACAAGTTGAAAGGTCTTCTAATATGCTTGGGAATGTGGAACAAGTCCAAAACATCACAACGCTTAGGAGTGGTAAAATTGTAGATAAAACCATCCATCCTAGGAAGGATGAAACTAGAGAAGAGTTGAAGCCTAAGCATACGTTGGATGATAACAAGGTAGGGAATCAACCCATTATAGTTGAAAAGTCCACAAAAGAAGATAAAAATGAAGAGGAAGAAGGAAAGGAGGAAGAAAATGAGGAGGAACCAATGATAGTGCCGAGGGAATATGTTCTTAAAGCACCCTTTCCCCAAAGATTCTTGCAAGTTAGGAAAGAAGCCCAAGCAACTGAATTGCTAGAGGTATTCAAACAAGTGAAAATTAATATACCTCTTCTTGATGCAATTAAGCAAATCTCTTCTTATGCTAAGTTCCTTAAGGAATTATGCACTATGAAAAGGGGATTGAATGTAAAGAAGAAGGCATTCCTCACTGAGCAAGCAAGTGCCATAGTACAATGTTATACTCCCCCTAAATATAAGGACCCTAGGTGTCCTACTATATCTTGCTATATAAGGAAGTACTATATTAGTCGCGCACTACTTGATTTAGAAGCAAGTGTGAATTTGCTTCCTTACTCAGTGTATGAGCAATTGGGCTTAGGAGAAATAAAACCTACCCATATGACTTTGTAGCTTGCAGATAGATCAATTAAAGTCTCACGTGGTATAGTTGAAGATGTATTGGTACAAGTGGAAAACTTTTACTTTCCAGTGGATTTCATAATTCTAGATACTCAACCACCAGTTTATCTGCACCTAATCGGACACTAGTGATTCTTGGACGACCATTCTTAGCCACATTAAATGCTTTAATTAATTACAGGAATGGCTCCATGAAAATGTCTTTGGTAATATTGAGTTTGAAACGAATATCTTTCATGTTACCAAACAACCAAAAGAGGTGCCTAATATATAAGAAGTGGACTTAGCTGAAGCTATAGTCCAGGATTATATGGATCATGAATTTGTTGAGGATCCTTTGGCGAAAGCAATTTGCTTTAGTGAGGAGAAATTAAATTCCATGAAGTCAAACCAAGAATTAGGAGCAGTGGTTGACTGGTTGGAAATGTGCCCATTCATGTCTGTAGGGACTTGAATACTAGCCTTTGAAAGTCTAGGACCACTTTTAAATAAAGCAGAGTCCTCAGAGGTAAAAGCTCCTAATCCTGATAGGAAACCCCTACCCCATAATCTGAAATATGCTTTTCTAGGTGAGGGAGAGACATACCTCATAGTTATTTCTTCAGAACTGTCTATCCATCAAGAGCATATGTTAGTTGAACTTCTGAAAAGTTATAAGAAAGCTCTGGGATGGTCAGTAGCTGACCTAATGGGTATAAGTCCTCTCTTTTGCACACTTCGTATATATTTAGAAGATGATGCCAAACCAGTCCATCAAATGCAAAGACGACTCAATTCGAACATAAAAGAAGTAGTTAGAGCTAAAGTTCTGAAACTACTAGATGTAGGAATAATTTATCCCATCTCTTATTCTAAGTGGGTGAGTCCTACACATGTAGTTCCTAAGAAATCAAGGGTTCGGTGGTTCGGAATGAGAATAATGAGTTGGTTCCAACTCGAATACAAACTGGTTGGCGAGTGTGCATTGACTATAGAAAGCTCAATGCAATTACACAAAAAGATCACTTTCCTCTTTCATTCTTAGATCAAGTTCTAGAAAGAGTAGCTAGACATGCTTACTATTACTTTTTAGATGGCTATTCGGGTTATAATCAAATAGAGGTTGCCTTAGAGGACCAAGCTAAAACCACTTTTACTTGTCCATTTGGTACCTTTGCAAACAAAAGAATGCCCTTTGGCCGATGCAATGCTCCTACTACCTTTCAGTGCTGTATGATTAGTATCTTTAGTGAAATGGTAAAAGAAATCATCGAGGTATTCATGGACAATTTCTCTATTTATAGAGATTCATTTGAGTAGTGCCTAAAGAACCTTGATCTAGTTTTGACACAATGTGAGGAAAAGAACCCAGTGCTAAATTGGGAAAGTGCTATTTTATGGTCACCCAAGGAATTGTATTAGGGCATAGAGTATCCAAAGAAAGCATCCAAGTAGATGAAGCTAAGGTAGGACTAATTTAAAAGCTTCCCAATCCTCAATCTGTAAGGGATATTAGATCATTTTTGGGGCACGCTAGGTTTTACCGAACGTTCATTCAATCTTTTAATGAAATTTCAAAGCCTTTGTGTTAGTTATTGATGCAAGATACCCCATTTGAATGGACTCCCCAGTGTCAAAAAGCTTTTGATAAAATCAAGGGTTGTGTAACCTCAGCTCCTATTCTTCAACCTTCTAATTGGTCACTTTCCTTTAAACTTATGTGTCATACAAGTGACCATGCCATTAGAGTTGTGTTAGGACAAAAGAAAGACAAAAAGGCACATGTTATTTACTATGCAAGTAAAACTTTAAATGATGCGCAGAAAAATTACATGACAACTAAAAAAGAATTGCTAGCAGTTGTCTTTGCCCTTGAGAAATTTTGTTCTTATCTCATTGGTTCAACAATTATAGTATTCACTGATCATTCAGCTCTTAAATACCTGTTGACCAAGCAAGAGGCTAAACTAAGATTAATTCGTTGGATTTTACTTTTGCAAGAGTTTGACTTTGAAATAAGAGATAAGAAAGGCGTAGAGATTGCAGTAGCGAATCATTTGTCACGTTTACTAGTAAAAGCTTACTCCCACGATAAAACTCAAATAAATGATAACTTCCCGGATGAACAATTGTTTAACATAGAAGTAATAACAGCCTCCAACCCTCTTTGGTATGCTGATATTGCTATTTACTTAGTGACAGGACAAATCTCAAATGAATGGAGCTATAATTATAGAAAGAAATCCTTACGGAATGTTAGAGTTTTCTTTTAGGATGATCCCTTCTTATTCAAGTATTACCCCGATCAAGTGATTAGATGTTATATCCCTGAGTGGGAAGTTCCCAGCATACTTGAGTTTTGCCATACCCAACTTGAAGCCTTTTAATAAAGTGTGTAATATTTATATATTTTTTTTCTTGGCTCCCACCTCATATATTATCCCTTAACCTTACACACTTTTAAGCCTTACCCTCACATGTCTTAGGTTGTGAAAAGTGCCTTAATGTCAGTGATGTGAATGGGGGTTGGGAATAGAAACTTTTGAGAGCATATTGAGAGGGAATATTGGGTGGAGAATTCAACTTATGTTTATTTCATTATTTCAAAAAAAGAAAAAAAGAAAAGAAAAAAAGAAAAAAAAAAGAAAATAGAAAACAGAAAAAAGAAAGTTTATCATTCCTTTTTGCTTGTGTAATTTTGGGACTTATGCATTGTATTATAATTATTGAGAATGTCTCATGAGTAGTTTGTAAGTTTGTGAACAAGCTTCTTACTGTAGTTCTTCTTAGGGTTGGAAAGGAAATGGGTAGTTTGGGACTTGTGTTCACTTAAACATCTTTATCCTAAGACATGTGCTTTGATTTCCATATCTTCCATTGTTAACCATTACCCCTAGCCAAGTTACAACCAAAACAAGAACCTAGTGGATTCTAAGCAAGCAACTCTTGTATTGAGCATGTAGTGGTCTTGTGTAGGTTGTGTGGTGTGATCTCTTACACATGCATTGGAACATGGTTATGAGTGACCGACCCTGAAATATGTTTGGGTTCTACCTCTCAAGTGCAAGAGGATGGTTGTAGTCTTACTCGGTGAGAACCGAGGTCATCTCCACAGGGAGGGCTGTGTTAAAAGACACTAGACTTGTTCTCTTAATTAGTAGGTGAGCCTAAGCTAATCTAAACTAATTTTTGAATTACAAAGTGATTTGAATATGGCTGGGTTGAGAATGGTGGAGCGAAGCAAATTGTGATATTAAACTAGAATGCAAATATTGAAAATAAACTAACTAAAATGATCTTGGCTTCGAACCAAATCCAGTAGTGGGTAGTGGTTTACTCAAACGCATTTATAACTCAACCTAACAAACGCACATGCATTGCTAGGTCGGAAGATATTTCATTAAAAACTAATTTATGGAATTCAGAGTAAGCGGAGGCTTTTGAAATTGGTTTCAGACTCACCGGGACATTGAATCGAACACCTAGTGTGCATGAGCATCAACTCATAACTAGGCTTCAATTATAACACAGGTGAATCGGTTTCTTAAGAAAACCTCATGTTTTGGTTTTATGAAAAAAAGGTTCGAATCACCGGGCCATTGAACCAACCACTTGATTTGCACGAGTGGCCAATCGTAACCAAGCTTTGGTTTTAACACGGGTGACTGATTTTGTAAGAAAACCTAATTTGGGTCTTGGAAAATCAGATTTTAACTCACCGGGATATTAAACCGAACACTTGGTGTGCACAAGTGAAAACCTGTAACCAAGCCACGGTTGTGACACGGGTGAGTAGGTTTCAAGAGAACCCTAGCTTACTACGAAATTCCAATTAAAAGTCCAAAATATATTTTGTTAAATAAAACTCCTTTACATTTGAGTTCACCAACTACTTCACCACTTTCAATGGCTTGAAGCCAAGAACTAACCCTAGCCTAACATTGCGAAAGTATTAACAAAGCCTTTCAAAAAGAAAATAACCTTCATCAAGCACTCAAACACGAAAACTAAGGATATAGAAATAAGCTAAAGCAATTTCGAAAGCAAATCAAACACTAACAATGACTACGAAGTACTACGAAGTGAAAATAAAGAACAAAGATAAAGAAAATAATAAACTTTTAATTAAAACGAAGTAACGAATGAAACTTACCTATTAATCTTAATGCAAAGATGAAAAAATAAAGCTTCCGTCAATCCAACACGAGATGAAAACATCTAACCCTAATCTAAACTAAACTAAGAGAAAGAGAAAAAGTGCGTAGGGTTTCGATCCCTCCTACATCAGATTTTTAACCTTTTATATCAATGTATATTACAAGGGCATAAAGGTAAAAACATAGCTCAAACTTATTCTAAACTTGTGCTGGAAGAGTCCTCATGGGCGCCCATGGTACAAGTGTTTGATGAAGTCCTCAAAGAGATAGCCAAAAACAGCAGTTAGAACTCTCTCTCTGTGGGCGCCCACCTGATGAAGAGTGGGGCGCCCATGGGTGTAGGTGGGGCGCCCATGCTTGTGGTGGGGCGCCCATGGGTCTAGGTGGGGCGCCCTCTGCAAATATAATGAACAGTTCTTCTTTGACAGCTTTCTGTCCCTGACTTCCGATGTGATTTTGACATTGAAGATGACAGATTCAGGCTTCGGCTAAACCAGAAAAGTTGTAGCGCTTTGAGTCTTCTTTCCAACGCAAAAAGAATGGAACCATTTCGAGTTGTGACGAAAATGTTATGGCTGGAAGACTGAGAGGGTGTTGAGCTAGAACTTCAACCGCATACCATTTCAACTACTTTGAACTTCAAACCACTTCCTTCTCCTTGGCACCCATGGTAGTCGATCTTATGCCTTGGGATGGCTCCTCCTCACATGCAACCTTGGTGTTGTTTGGGCCAAAAACACCATATTATATCACCTGAAATATACACACACCAAGAATGCATGGAAATGAGATAATCACGCTAACACATCGCCAATAATAACTGTAAATTCATAATTAGCATGCTCAATATATATATAATTGTACAATAATGCATGCTAATCAATGAGCTATCCACATTGAATTTCATTTCAGTTCACTCTCTTGTTTGTGGGGTGATGTGCAACTAGGATAGCATTATATGCTAATAGGTGTGTATGAACCCTCTATGAGTGAATTCCTTTCTATGAGTGGTACCTTGTGAGCTTTTGAAGTCAAAACTTAGTTCCGTTTATGCTCTTGCGACCTTGTTGAATGAATGAAACAATTTTGCACACATGCTTTTTCTACTTTGATAGTCCATGCATTTATGCTTAGCACTTGGAAATTACACATAATTTTTGGGTTTTGTGACTTGTTGGGCTTGAACTTAATTTATTTTTTATCTTGATCACTTTCTGACACTTTAAGACCATGCCATAGAATTTGTGGGTAGATTCACTGCAAACCCTCATGAGACTTTACAAGTCCACTAGGGGGAGCCTAGGGGTTTAAAGGGCTTGTTGCATGTAGCTAAGTGTAGCCGTGTTTCCAACGAAAAGAGAAATAGGATGGTAGTTGCATTTCATTTTAATAAAGGGCATTGCTAGGGGCTAGCAACGTTTAAGTTGGGGGGGTGTGATTACACTTGGAAAGTGTAATTACAAACTCCACATTTTGACATTCATTGATACATTTAAGTAATTAACTTTGGAGTTTTACCATTATTTTATTACTTATAGCTTCTATCTTCTTAATTGCAGGGAAAAGGGTGAAATAATTGAGATTAGTAGCGATGAAAATGGCTGCCAAGGATGAAAAAATGGTCCAAAGTTTAAGATGGTTGAAGTGGCCCTGTCAGTATTTTGACCATATCTTTTCACTCACAATTCTGATTGACCTGATTCTTTTTGGGTTGGAAAAAAAAACTTAAAGGGCTACAACTTTTGCGTTTTAGCTAAAGCCTGAATCAATCATCTTCAAGGTCAAAAATGGGTTGGAACTTGAGGACAAAAAGTTTTCAGAAGAAAGAGACGACTTCAAGAGGAAGCAGAATTTGGGGAATCAAGGTTCTGTGGTCCAGAGCCCCACCCAAATGGTCCAGACCACAGTATACTAGGTGTGCAAGTTTAATTCTCATCTTTTAGGGTTTCCTTGTAACCCCTTTATAAACCCTATTGCACGGTCGAACCAAAGGTGAGCCTTACTTTAGTTTTTCACTTTTTTTTAGAGTTTTAGATAGTTTTTAGAGATTTTTAATGTTCGTAGAATGGTTTTAAGACTTTTTAGAGTTTTTGTAGGCTTCATACAGCAGTGATTATTCATTCTTACATTTCGGATTCGATTTCAGAGTACATTTACTTTCGTTTTTGCTTTTAATAATATTGTTTTGCTGTTTTATTCATTAGATCTATTAAATATGAGTTTGTTGATTGCTTTCGTTTCGTTTAAAGTTATGTTAGCGTAAAAAACCTTAGTTCTTGATTCAACGAGTCAAATAAGGGTAGTTCATGACACACTATGGGATGCACGTAAACCCTTCGCATTGTTTGCGAAAACTCATGCATAGGGATGTACTATTTTTTAAACCTATTTTAATTTGTTTCAAAAGCCTTTGAAAATGAAAGCCTTTAACAACATTCGTTGAAATCATTGGTATAAGTTTTTTATTACAATTGGTAACCATTTTTAGACAAATTAGAAATATAATTCGAATTCCAATATGATTTCGTTTGTTTGAAAAACTTTTGAAAACAAAAGTCTTTAACCAAATTCGTTGAAATCACTGGTACTGATTTTTTATCAAAACGTTCTCAATATTTTTTGAACAAACCCCTAATTCAGATTTGAACCCAAACATCCCATAGTGAAGTAGTGAACCACCTGGAATTGAAAGTTGGATCAAGAACCTCTTTAATATCGTGCTTGTTGTTTAATTTAAAATCTGAGTTGATTTATTTGCTTTAAAATTTAGAATAGATTGTTTGCTTGCACTTTAAAATCAAATTGAATTCCTTTAATTAATATTCAATTCATTTAGAACCTAAAACAAAAAAAAAAAAAAAACGGAGTTTTATTAATAATTTTGTGAACAAGTCTGGAGCTTTTAACAAAGCCCTCCCCATGAAGATGACCTCGGTTCTCACCGAGTAAAACTACGACTGCCCTCTTACACTTGAGAGGTAGAACCTGAACACGTTTTAGGGTCAGTCAAGTTTTTTGGCGCCGTTGCCGAGGAGGGCAACTAAGCGCTAGACTTGGGAGTTAAAAGGGAGTTCACTTGAGAAATTAGGTGAATTTTTTTTCTCCATCTCTTTATTAGTAGTTTTCTTCCTTTTACATTGTTACATATTCATTTGCATATCATATAATCTGGTTTGCATGCTAGTTAACTTAGGTTACATTTTAGTGTTGTTTTTCTCTTTTCTTATTTTGTTTTCATTTTTATTTTCTAATCTTAGACATGGATATTGGTGATCTTGCACATGGCCCTTTTGATACTCGAGAATACATAGAGTATCTAGGTGGCATGTTTGGATATGCTTTTACATTAGACACCTATAGTATGCTTCCCCAGTTCTTTGGGTATGAGGAGGAAGATCCATGTCTTCATCTTGATAGATTTGAGGAAGTGTGTGGTTCATATGATGTTAGAAAGAGTGAGAGAATTAGATTTATGTTTTTCCCTTTGTCTTTACAAAGTGTGGCTGGTGACTGGTGTTATAATTTTGGTGAATTGACCGCTTGGAAACAATGTTATCAAGCTTTTATTGAAAAATTCCTCCCCATTCATCAAACCTTCACCCATGGCTTTCAAATTAGAAATTTTTATCAAAAGAGGGGTGAAGTATTTTATAAATGTTGGGAGAGATTTAACAAACTTTTGGACACTTTCCCAAGTCACGGATTAGAGTTAGTGGACATTATAGCAATATTATATAATGCTCTATCCAGTAAGTTACACCAGGCATTCGATAAAGTCTTTGATAGAGAATTTCTTAACCTTTCCCCGGGTGAGGCATGGTCATTTCTCGAATTTTTCTATGAACACACTAGGCCACAGGGAAGACTTAAGCCTAGTTTTGAATCTCATGCACTTGAAAGCCACACCAAACCTTCCCTATATACTCCTACTTCACTTAATCTTCATAATCCATCCTTTAGAAGTAGCACATGCATGGAGACCGATTATTTTGCCTGTCCCAACCTTGTTCCACTCACTAAGGGCCAGCATAAGGAACCTTGGGATTATTGGCCTTGTGAACCTAATGATGCGCAATTTGAGGACACTCTTTATCAATTCATGCAGTAGTAGTTGAGCATCAATAACGATGTGAACTAGGCTTTAAATGACATCACAAGGCAAATTTCTAGGTTGACACAAGTAATAAGCACCACTCTAAGTGGTAACTTGACTGAGTCATCGACCTTGGGCACTACCATAGGCATTGAGTGGGACAATTGCCCGAACTACATTGGGAATAATGTTTGCAATGAGCATCTTCCTCATTTCCCTTTGGACTCTCCCATTCAGGATACTTCTCTGCCACTTATTGAGAGTCTAGAAGACATTCAATCATTTCCTACTACCGAGCTTGACGCTTCACCTACCCCACCCACCCCGAACTTTATTGAGAGTCTTTTCACTCAAACTGAGCATTTGAATGTCACATGTGCTGAGGAACACATCATTGAGTCGATTGACCCTAGTTCACTTCACTACACACTTGAGGTTGAGAGCGGTGCACATCTCTCATCTCTTTACTTAGCCCCATCCAAGAGTCTTACTACAGGGATTTTGAGTGACTATCACAATACTGACCATCACTGGGGAGAGGTAGTAGACATAGGGAAAGCTTGCATTGACTTCTTGGATGTTAAGAGATCATTCAAACCCACTATTTCTGCACCCGTAGATTTCTTAGGTGTCGAGAGATCATTAGAGCCCACCATTTCCACACCCATAGATTTCTTGGGCATTGAAAGTCTTATTGAACCCACCATGTCCATATCCATGTATGCATCATAGCTATATTTGAGGTTTCAAGAACCTCACTTGGCCTTTCATCCTCTGGTGTGTTTTACTACTGAAGAGCATCCACCTTCGGTGCTTTGTGGGCCTGAAGAGAACATTTTATTTCTTAAACCATTTGTGGACGCATGGGATAGAGAGGGTGTTGGATAACGCTTTTTGTCTTTATTTCATTTGTATATAGTAGATTAGATTTTTCATTTTCTTATTTTCATAGTTTTTCTTAGTTTGATTCTCTTCCTTTATTTTCTTCTATTTTATTTTTATTTCTTCTTTCGTATTGACCCTTTCTCTTGTCTTATTCTCATTTTATTTTATTTCTAACCTTTTCTTTTGAATAGTTTCTTTTGTTTTCTTCAAATAAGAAAGCTCTTGAGGTAATACCCTTCCTCTCCTTTTTATTTAATCTTGCACTTTCAATTTTGGTACTCCATTATATATACTAGATGTTGTTGGGAGTGCTGTAGAATCTAGGTTGGGGGGTGTTTTGGGTGATGCCTTAAGGGGCTTGAATAACGGGTGTATGCTTGGTTTAATTTGTGCTATATTCTTATTTGTGTTTTTTGTGGCTATTATTTCATGCTCATCATCATGCTCACTTTACACACTACAGTCTCACTTATGCATCATGGCCCTCACATTGAGGACAATGTTTAGTTTAGGTTGGGGGGTAGAGCTCACATGATGACTTGTGTGCTAAAAATTGTAAAATTTTAAAATTTTTGAGATTTTTAAGCTTGAATACATGAATTTAGCACATTTATACCTACATGTCAGCCCTTTTGGTTTGGTTGATTGTGGAATTGAGTGAGAGAGTGATAAGTGAATCTTGTTCAAGCATTAATAGGAAACTTACTTCAAGTTGAGTGTGTTATGACCCTGTGAATTTTCATGACTATCATGGAGAAGAGCTTATGTGCTTAGGAGTAGATTTTGTTTGACATTGGTTAATTGAGCATTCTTGGACTAGGTGGAGGCTTATACCCCTATGGTGAGCTTTTGAGCCTATTATTATTTTCTCGAGAGGTTGCACATAATCACAGCTCTTTTACTCTTCACTTTGGTTTTCAATGCACTAATTGCATCACACACACTTGCATGAGTTTCACTTGGCACATTATGAGTTGTTGCAAGCTTTGAACATGATGCTAGGCTATCTTTGCTATTGTTGGGCCTCTTTATCCTTCTTGGATATGAAGTTGCCCTAGGAACCAACTTGAAGCCTTTTAATAAAGTGTGTGATATTTATATATATATTTTTTCTTGGCTCCCACCTCATATATTATCCTTTAACCTTACACACTTTTAAGCCTTACCTTCACATGTCTTGGGTTGTGAAAAGTGCCTCAATGTCAGTGATGTGAATGGGGGTTAGGAATAGAAACTTTTGAGAGCATATTGAGACGGAATATTGGGTGGAGAATTCAACTTATGTTTATTTCATTATTTCAAAAAGAAAAGAAAAAAAAAAAGAAAAAAAGAAAGAAAAGAAAAAAAAAAAGAAGAAAAGAGAAAACGAAAAACAAAAAGTTTGTCATTCCTTTTTGCTTGTGTAATTTTGGGACTTGTGCATTGTATTATAATTATTGAGAATGTCTCATGAGTAGTTTTTAAGTTTGTGAATAAGCTTCTTGTTGTAGTTCTTCTTGGGGTTGGAAAGAAAATGGGTGGTTTGGGACTTGTGTACACTCGAACATCTATATCCCAAGATATGTGCTTTGATTTCCATATCTTCCATTGTTAACCATTACCCCTGGCCAAGTTACAACCAAAACAAAGACCTAGTGGATTCTAAGCAAGCAACTCTTATATCGTGCATGTAGTGGTCTTGTGTAGGTTGTGTGGTGTGATCTCTTACACATGCATTGGAACATGGTTACGAGCTGTCCACTTTGAATTTCATTTCAGTTCACTATCTTGTTTGTGGGGTTATGTGCAACTAGGATATCATTATATGCTAATATGTGCTTGTTGACCGCTTCTAGAATGCGCATCTATTTAACCCCCAAGAGCAAGGGAATGTAGTGTAGTTTTAACTCAGTGAGTCCGAGGTCGAATCCACATGTAACTATGAGATTGAACACTAGGGTTTTCTAGGTTCTTCTACCTACTGTTTAGTTTTAAGTACAAGAAAAGAGAATAAGTTTTGGGTTTGGATTGATTGGTTTTTAACTAATTAACAAATAAAATAAAATTACAAATATTCAAAATGAAAAAGACTTGATCTAACCTACAAATTTGGGTGAACATTTTATTCTCATATTAGATGTGACTATTGTCTCGTTTTACAACTCACGTTTAGGAAAAGTAAACCCGAAAAATTTCATCATGAAAACATTAATTCCAAAGCACGGTTTTAAAATCACATTTTTTTAGGATAAATAAAACCAGAAAGATTTCATCTTGAAAACATTCCTTGATCCAGAATTCTTTTCTTTGATTTCAAAATATGAAGAAAGTTATAATCAAGTAACGTCATCAGGGATTTCAAGGAAATATGATTGAGGTTACAAGTTTTCAAATGTTTTGAAAACCAAAAGGAAAAGAAAACTAGAAAATAAATCTAGATTCATTTTCTATATTTCCAAAGTATTAAGAAAATTCTAATCATATATGGTTATCAGTGATTTCAAGGAAATATGATCAACTACATATGTTTTTGAAGGTTTTGAAAACATTAGAAAATAGATCTAGACAAACAAGAACCCTAACATACAAGTTTTACATTGTATATGAGGATTCAATCACATCCAATTATCAAATAAGGTTTTACCCATCATTGATGGGTTTGATCAAGATTAAAACTTAGCCTAACATAGATAAAGTAATAAAGCAGTAAATAAAAAGCAAAAACGAAAAGAAAATGAGACTCATTAAATAAAACTTACGTACCGTACTTCGAAGCAATGTCAAAATGAAGTCTACGAACAAAACCAAAGAAATCAATCCTAAAACAACCCTAAACTACATTCTAAAGTTTTGAAGAAACTGGAAAAACGTATGTGAAAGACTCCCCTCAAACGGTCGTGCAAGATATGTATATATAGCTAAAACATAAAACCCTAAAAATTAATTCTCATGCAATCTGATTGCAGTGGTCCAGACCACCTGTCGCACGGTCTGGACCACAGTGTATAAGTTTTACTTTTTGTGTTTTTTCTTCTGACAGCTTTTTGTCCTCGACTTCCAATGCGATTTTGACCTTGAAGATGATAGATTCAGGCTTTGGCTAAAACATGAAAGTTGTAGCCCTTTGAGTCTTTTTTCTAACCCAAAAAGAATCAGGTCAATCCACGTTGTGAGCAAAATGATACGGTCAAAATATTGAATGGGTGTAAAGCTAGATTTTCAGCTGCACACCACTTCAACCATCTTGAACTTCAGACCATTTTCTTCTCCTCGACGGCCATGGTATCAACATTTTTGTCTTCAAGCTCTTTTCCCCATGCATGCCATGTGTTCGATGAAATGCCTTAAAAATAGTAGCTTCTTCAGTCTCTTCACCACTGCTTATTTTGATAATTTTTGGCTTTTCTCTGCATTTTGAGAACAAAATACCATAAATTATAAAACATAACTAAAACTTTAAAATTAATTGAATAAATGCATGATTTATGTTTTAAATTATGCTTTGTAATTACATTTTTTCAAGTGTAATCATGTGTGAACCCTCTATGAGTGAATTTCTTTCTATGAGTGGTACCTTGTGAGCTTTTGAAGTCATAACTTAGTTCCGTTTATGCTCTTGTGACCTTGTTGAATGAATGAAACAATTTTGCACACATGCTTTTTCTACTTTGATAGTCCATGCATTTATGCTTAGCATTTGGAAATTACATATGATATTTGGGTTTTGTGACTTGTTGGGATTGAACTTAATTCATTTTTTTATCTTGATTACTTTTTGACACTTTGAGACCATGCCATAGAATTTTGTGGGTAAATTCACTACAAACCCTCACGAGACCTTACTCGTCCACTAGGGGGAACTAGGGGTTTAAAGGGCTTGCTGCACGTAGCTAAGTGTAGCTGTGTTTCCAACGAAAAGAGAAATAGGATGGTAGTTGCATTTCATTTTAATAAAAGGCATTGCTAGGGACTAGCAACGTTCAAGTTGGGGGGTGTGATTACACTTGAAAAGTATAATTACAAACTGCACATTTTGACATTCATTGATACATTTAAGTAATTAACTTTGGAGTTTTATCATTATTTTATTACTTATAGCTTCTATCTTCTTAATTGTAGGAAAAAGGGTGAAATAATTGAGATTAGCAGCGATGAAAGTGGTTGTCGAGGAGGAAAAAAATGGTTCGAAGTTCAAGATGGTTGAAGTGTCCTTGTCAGTATTTTGACCATATCTTTTTACTCACAATTCTGATTGACCTGATTCTTTCTGGGTTGGAAAGAAGACTCAAAGGGCTACAACTTTTGTGTTTTAGCTGAAGCCTGAATCAATCATCTTCGAGGTCAAAATCACGTTGAAAGTTGAGGACAGAAAGCTGTCAGAAGAAAGAGACGACTTTAAAAGGAAGCAGAATTTGGGGAATCAAGGTTTTGTGGTTCGAACCCCCACCCAAATGGTTCAGACCATAGTATGGTGGGCGCGGGAGTTTAATTCTCATCTTTTAGGGTTTCCTTGTAACCCCTTTATCAACCCTATTGCACGGTTGAACCAAATGAGAGCCCTACATTAGTTTTTCACTTTTTTTCAGAGTTTTAGAAAGTTTTTAGAGATTTTTAATGTTCGTAGAATGGTTTCAAGACTTTTTGGAGTTTGCATAGGCTTCGTACAACAGTGATTGTTCATTCTTACGTTTCAGATTTGATTTCGGAGTACGTTTACTTTTGCTTTTGCTTTTAGTAATATTGTTTCGATGTTTTATTCATTAGATCTATTAAATATGATTTTGTTGATTGCTTTCATTTCGTTTAAAGTTATGTTAGCTTAAAAAACCCTAGTTTTTGATTCAACGAATCAAGGAAGGGTAGTTCACGACACACTATGGGATATGTGTACACCCTTCGCATGGCTTGCAAAAACTCATGCGTAGGGATCTACTATTTTTTAGACCTATTATAATTTGTTTCGAAAGCATTCAAAAATGAAAGCCTTTAACCACATTCACTGAAATCATCGGTATGGTTTTCGATTACAATTGGTTAACCATTTTTGGACAAATTAGAAATGGGATTCGAATTCAAATCTGATTTCGTTTGTTTGAAAAACTTTCGAAAACAAAAGTCTTTAACCAAATTCATTGAAATCACTGGCACTGATTTTTGATTAAAACGTTCTCAATATTTTTTGAAAAAACCCCTAATTCAAATTTGAACCCAAACATCCCATAGTGATGTAGTGAACTACCTGGAATTGAAAGTTGGATCAAGAACCTCTTTTGATAACGTGCTTGTTATTTAATTTAAATTTTGAGTTAATTTATTTGCTTTAAAATTTAGAATAGATTGTTTGTTTGCACTTTAAAATTAAATTGAATTCCTTTAATTAATATTCAATTCATTTAGAACCTAAAAAAAAAAAAATTGAGTTTTATTAATAATTTTGTGAACAAGTCTGGAGCTTTTAACAAAGCCCTCCCCATGGAGATGATCTCGGTTCTCACCGAGTAAAACTACGACTACCTTCTTGCACTTGAGAGATAGAACCTAAACACATTTTAGGGTCGGTCAAGCATTATTGTTTTGATTGTCTATGTTGATGACATTATCATTTCTGGGGATGATACTATTGGTATTTTTGCATTAAAGTGTCATCTAAGAACGCAGTTTCACACAAAAGATCTTGGTACCTTACATTACTTTCTGGGAATTGAAGTTGCCTATTCTTGTAAGGATATCTCTCTATTCTAAGGGAAGTATATTCTAGATTTGCTTTTTGATACTGGGCTCTTGGGTTCTTGTCCTGCTAGTACTAATATGAATTCATTTGTTCACTTAGATTCTAAGAGTGGTGTCCCTTTCTTGATGTTGGTCACCATTGAAGACTTGTGGGGAAACTGATTTATCTTATGGTGACACAACCTGATATTATATATGTTTTCTGGCGTGGTTAGTTAGTTGCATGCACCTTATCAACCCCATTTTGATGCTATCTTTATTGCTAATAATCTGATATTTCATGAACTGACTAAACATATTAAAGTTGACTACCATTTTATCCATGATCTCCTACTTAGGCGCAACATTTCTACTCCTTTTGTTCCCTCAAATTCTTAGTTAGATGACATTCTTGCCAAACATTGGTTCGCTTTTCATTTTAGCAGATGACTACTAAGCTGGGCATGTTTGACCTTTATGCTCCAACTTGAGGGGGAGTATTAACATATATCTAGAATATTGAATATTATGTTAGCTTAATTATGGTATTTAGGAAATTTAGAATAATTCTAGGATATTTGCTTTTCTTTATTGGATTGATTAGCTGTTCATAATTGTTAGCTTCTTTGGCCATATATACAATACAAGAGAGGAGGAGAAATTAATCTTCTCTCTTCTCATTCTTTTTCTCTTTCAACTATCTCTAAGAAAGTGGTGTCTAATTTCAAGTGCTTAGTCCTAGAATGTTGAATGGGATTCTTTGGTAAATTAATAGCTTATCACAATTAATTAGAATATGATTAAAGTAGAGTCCAAAATCTTCTAACTATTGCTTCATCCATCAAATTTGTGCACAACAACTTCCAGCAATGATATACTCAACTTCTGCAGTGGACAATGTTATAGAATTTTGCTTCTTGCTAAACCATGATATAAATGAATGATCCAAAATTTGACAAGTTCCACTAGTACTTTTTCTATCAACCTTGCATCCGACAAAGTCCGCATTAGAGTAATAAATAAGGTCAAACGAAATGTCCTTAGGATAAAATAATCCTAAATTAAATGTTTCCAGTAAATATCGAAAAATATGTTTAATGGCAATAACATAAGATTCTTTAGGACAGGATTGAAATCTAGCACACATGCATACACTAAACATAATATCAGGCCCACTTGTTAAGTATAAAAGTGAGCCAATCCTACCTTTATAGAGTTTTTCATCAACTTGCTTACCATTTTCATCCTTGTCAAGTTTGGTTAAAGGACTCATAGGGGTCCCAATAGGCTTTGTATTTTTAATTCTAAACCTCTTGAGTATAGATGTTTTATGTACTTGGCTTGGTTTTTGAAGATGTCTTCCTTAGTTTGCTTAATTTGAAGTTCAAGAAAGTAATTAGTTTCTCCCATCATATTTATTTCAAATTTACCTTGCATACTCTTAGCAAAATCATGACGAAAAAAGTCATTAGTAACACCGAATATAATATCATCCACATATATTTGAATAATTAGCATATCATTATTTTTGGTTTCAATGAAAAGAGTAGTGTCAATTTTTCCTCTAGTAAAATCGTTTTCAATAAAAAATTTACTCAACCTTTCGTACCAAGCTCTTGGAGCTTGTTTTAAACCATATAAAGCTTTTGTGAGTTTATAAACATGATTTAGGAACTCATAATTTTTGAAACTAGATGGTTGTTTAACATAAACTCCCTCTGAAATATATCCATTTAGAAAAACGCTTTTGACATCTATTTGATAAAACTTGAAATTTTTAAAGCATACAATTGCAAGTAACATTCTAATTGCTTCTAATCAAGCGACTAGTGCACATCAAAACCAATTAATCCTTCTTCTTGATTAAAATCTTGGGCAACCAATCAAGCTTTATTTCTAATAACTATCCTGAATTGATCCATTTTATTTCTAAAAGCCTATTTTGTCCCAATCATGGGATGATCATTAGGTCCAAGGACCGCGTCCCAAATTTTATTTCTTTCAAATTGATTAAGCTCTCCTTACATAGATAAAATCCAACTTGTATTGACTGCCTTGTGAATGTGTAGTTGAGATAAACTCCCAAGTATAAAGATATGCGGGGTGTAGTTTTACCTAGTTAGATCAAGATCGAATCCATAGGGAATCTTGAGATTGAATCCTAAGTTCTTCTAACTCCTGTTCTCTTTTAAAAATAAAAAAGGAAAAATTGGTTTTGGGTTTTGAAAAGTGGTTTGCTTTACTAACTACCAAATAAATAAATAAAATTGCAAGAATTAAAATAAATTAATAATCAAGAAATCCAATTAACTTTAACCTAAATATTGAAATAGCAAGATTCAAACTAAACTTACTAAAACAATGAAAGCAATTAAAACTAGGGTTTGAAATAATTAAAGGATTTGATTCAATCGATAAATCGAGCGGTTTTCCTATTCTCATATCAGATGTGATTTCTTATCTCAATTTAGTGCTCACGTTTAGGCAAAGCAAACTAGAAGATATCATCGTTAAAATAGTTTATCCAAAGCACATTTTTAGAATCACATTTAGGATTGGAAAATTGGAAAGATATTCAATAATTTTATATTTGGTCCAAATCTATTTTTTTTATTTCAAAATATTGAGAAAGTTCTAATCATGCAACATCATCGGGGATTTCAACAAAATATGGTCGAGATTACAAGTTTTCGAAAGCTTTGAAAACAAAAAAAATAAGATGATCTAGAAAATAAGAACCCTAACATGCAAGTTTTATGTTGTATACAAAGATTAAATCATATCCAACATTCAAACAAAGATCCATCCATCATTGATCGCTTGAATCAAGAACAGATCTATGCTAGCATGATGAATAAATACACAAAACAATAAATAAAAAAGTGAGTAGAGAAAGCAAACTCCATCGAAGAAAAACTGTACTTATATTGAAGAAAATCTACTGTGAATCCAAACTTTAATGAAAAACTCTTAAGAATGCCCCCTAAACTAAGAAAAAACTAAACTAAACTAAACTAAAAAGTAAAAAATGGCTATTTAAAAGTTTGAAACTGTTGGGAATTAGTCCTTCCTAACCAGGATTGATGAGAAATGAAAATAACAAAATGAAGAATATTGAATCAAAATAACAGTCACACAGAGAAACACATGGATTTACGTGGTTCACCCCAGAATAGGACTACATCCATGGCTGCTGCAGTCTTTCACTATGATCTGAAAAAATTACAACTTTGTTTCTCTCTTCTGTATCTCGGATAGGCCCCCCTCATCTATTTATAAGTATAGAATTAGGGTTACACGAAAACACAAGAAAATTACGAAAGTATCCCCAATCAGGGTCCACCGACTGAACAATCTCCCACTTGGAACCTGATAACACAAGCTCTCCATCATCTTCATTACATAGAGAAAACACCGCAATAGCTTGATCTTCCTTCATCACTCTTGAAGTCCAACTAAAGTTGCACACAACTTCAGTTTGTCAATGGTGACTGTTTTGGTCAACATATCTGCTGGATTCTTACTGCCATGAATCTTCTCAAGAGACAAGACTCCATCATCTACAAGTGAACGAATGAAATGGTATCTCAGCTAAATGTGTTTTGTCCTAGAATGAAAAGCTAGATTCTTTGCAAGATGAATAGCACTCTGACTATCACTATGCAAAATATTCCTTTCTTGCCTCTTACCCAACTCTACTTGAAAATTCTGTAACCAAATCATCTCCTTTCCAGCTTCAGTAATAGCAACATACTCGACCTCTGTTGTAGAAAGGGCCACAATCTTTTGTAATGGTGAAATCCAACTTACTGCTGTACCACCCAATGTGTAAATATAGCCAGTAGTACTCTTTCTGTTATCCAAATCACCAACCAAGTCTGCATCAACATAACCATGTAATCTGATGCCAGTTCGTCTGAAGCAAAGTGCCATGTCTGTAGTACCACTCAAGTATCTAAGGATCCACTTTACTGCCTTCCAATGCTGCTTGCCTGGATTACTCATGTATCTGCTAACCACTCCCACTGTATGTGCAATGTCTGGTCTGGTACAAACCATAGCATACATTATGCTACCGACAGTTGAAGCATATGGAACGCGTTCCATGTAAGCCTGCTCTTCTTCGGTATTTGGAGACTGCTCTTTAGAAAGTCTGAAGTGGCTAGCCAATGGAGTGCTCACTGGTTTTACACTATCCATACTAAACCTCTTAAGAACTTTCTTGACATACTCAGCCTGTGATAACTTCAAAATACCATTTGCCTTATCCTTGTAAATTCTCATACCAAGGATTTTGTTTGCAATTCCAAGGTCTTTCATCTCAAATTGGTTGGACAAAAGTTTCTTCAATCTTTCTATCTCTTCAATGCTAGATCTTGCGATAAGCATATCATCAACATATAAGAGTAAAATAATATAACTTTTGTCAAACTTCTTGAAATAACAGCAATGATCTGCTTGGCATCTTGTAAAACCGTTGCTACACATAAACCCATCAAATTTCTTGTACCACTGCCTAGGAGCCTGTTTCAAACCATATAAATTTTTTCGAAGTTTGCATACAAGCTCCTCTTTCCCTCGTGTCAAGAAACCTTGTGGTTGCTTCATGTAAATTTCCTCCTCCAAATCACCATGGAGAGAAGCTGTCTTCACATCCATTTGCTCAAGGTGCAAGTCTTCAGCAGCCACAATTCCCAGCACCAATCTGATAGTGGTCAACTTTACAACTGGAGAGAAAATTTCAGTGTAGTCAACTCCTTCCTTTTGTTGAAATCCCTTTGCAACCAATCTGGCCTTGTAGCGTTTACTCCCATCATGTTCTTGTTTAAGCCTGTAAACCCACTTGTTGTGCAAAGCTTTCTTACCCGCTGGTAGTTCAGTCAACTCCCATGTCTGATTTGCTTTGAGTGAATTCATTTCATCCTGCATCGCTGACTCCCACTTAATTGAATCATCAACCTGCAAAGCCTCATCATAATTTTCGAGTTCACCCCCATCAGACAACAACAAATAATGTAAAGATGGAGACCAGCGCTGTGTAGGTTTTGACGGTCTTTCTGATCGTCTCAAAATAGGAGTAGAAGTATGTGGCTCAGTTTGTGAAATAATATTTTCAGGATTATTCTGAATCCTACTATTCAAAACATTCTCACTGATCCTCTCTAACTCAACATGCTCATCACAAGTAACAAATTCAGATGTAGACTTTTTCCTATCTTTATACATTACTTTTTCATTAAATATGACATCTCTACTTCTGATTATTTTTCGATTTTTATCATCCCAAAACCAATAACCAAATTGATCAATGCCATACCCAATAAAAGTGCATTTAACAGATTTCAGATCAAGTTTACTTCTATCAGCAGAATCAATATGCACATATGAGACGCAGCCAAAAACTTTCAAAAAAGAAAGATTTACCTCTTTACCGCTCCAAACCTTTTCTGGCAACCTCTTCTGGTAATTCTCCATCCAATGGAACAGATGGACCACGGTTGATCAGATATGCTGCAGTGTTAACTTCATCTACCCAAAATTGCTTTGGTAATCCGGCATGTATTCTCATACTTCTAACACGTTCATTTAGAGTTCTATTCATGTGTTTAGCAACGCCATTCTGTTGAGGTGTCTTTTTAACAGTCATCTTCATTCTAATTCCACTTTCTGCACAATATTTCTTAAACTTATTGTCGTCATATTCCCTTCCATTGTCTAATCTCAAACACTTAATTTTCAGACCTGTTTCAGTCTCCACCAAGGCTTTCCACCTTTTAAGGATAGCAAAAGCTTCATACTTATGTTTTAGAAAATAAACCCATACCTTTCTCATTGAGCCATCAATAAAGGTAACATAGTATGATGATCCCCCAAGAGATGAAACTGGTGCAGGTCCCCACACATCTGTATGAACCAACTCCAACTTTTCTGACTTCGGTTTCCTGCCATCCTTTGAAAAACTGACCCTCTTTTGTTTGTCGAAAATGCAATCTTCACAAAAGTCAATGTCCACTGATTTCAAATCTGACAATATCCCCTTGTCTGCAAGTACCTTCATCCCTTTTTGACTCATATGCCCAAGCCTTCAATGCCACAGATTTGAGTCTTCCTTCTCACCAGTAATTGCTACTATATTCCTATTGTTCATAGTCATGTAAAGAGTGCCTTCTTTTTGACCACGAGCAACAACCATAGCTCCTTTGGTAATTTTTCACAAACCACCCATGAAGGTTATAACATAACCTTCATCATCAAGTTGTCCAATAGAGATTAAATTTTGTTTCAAACCAGGCACATGCCTGACATTCTGTATCTTTCAAACTGATCCATTTGGCAACCTGATTGTTACATCCCCTTTACCCACAATTTTCAAAGGTTCATCATCAGCCAGATAAACTTTTCTGAAATCACCACCAATTTAATTGTCCATGATTTCCCTCTGTGAAGTAGAATGGAATGATGCCCCAGAATCTAAAATCCAAGATTCAAGCGAACTATCAATGCTTAAGATCAAAGCATCAAGAATTTCTTTTGTTGCAGCATTAGTAGACTTCTGATTTTGATCACCTTTGTTCTTAATCACTGTCGGGCAATCTGCTTTTAGATGTCCCTTCTTTCCACTGTTCCAACAGTTTCGTCCCTCTCCAGTTCTTGACTTGCTTCTGTGTTTAGATTTTGATCTGTTGCGATTAGGATTTCTTCCTGCTGATCTTCCTCTGGCTTCTGTATTCAAGGCAGAACCTGATGTTTCCCCTAATTCTCTCCTACGAATTTCTTCACTTAGAATTAAATCTCGAACATCATTGTAATTCAACTTTGTTTTTCCTGAAGAATTACTCACTGCCGTTACAGTACCATTCCAACTTTCTGGTAAACTGGATAGAAGAATCAAAGACCTAACCTCACCATCAAATTCAATAGATATAGAACTCAATTGTGTTACCACGATATTGAATTCGTTCAGATGCTCAGCCATCGAAGCGCTTTCTATCATTCTCAAATTAAACAGTCTGCACATCAAATAAACTTTATTTGAGGTAGAGGGTTTTTCGTACATGTTTGAAAGTGCCGCCCTCAGACCTACTGTAGTTTTCTCCTTCGCTATGTTAAACGCAACATTACGAGATAATGTTAGCAGAATAACCCCTAGCGCTTGACGATCAAGAAGAGTCCAATCTTCATCCTTCATGTTTGCTAGCTTCTTCGCTGAAAGAGGTTCATACAGATTTTTCTGATACAGATAATCTTCAATCTACATCTTCCAAAATCCGAAATCTGTGCCATTGAATTTATCGATTCTAAACTTTTCATCTGTAGCCATCGCTCCCACTCGAACCAATGCTCTGATACCAGTTGTTAGGAATTAGTCCTTCCTAACCAAGATTGATGAGAAACGAAAATAACAAAATGAAGAATATTGAATCAAAATAACAGTCACATAGAGAAACACAAGGATTTACGTGGTTCATCCCAGAATAGGGCTACGTCCACGACTGCTGCAGTCTTTCACTATGATCTGAAAAAATTACAACTCTCTTTCTCTCTTCTATATCTCGGATAGGCGCCCCCCTCATCTACTTATAATTATAGAATTAGGGTTACACAAAAACACAACAAAATTACGAAAGTATCCCCAATTAGGGTCCACCGACCCAACAGAAACAACTTGGGTATATATAGAAAACCCTGGGAAAAACTAAAATCTAAACACATAGAGCGCAGTGTCTGAACGTCTAGGAGGTAGTGTGTACTTTTCTCAACTTTAGCTTTTGGTCCTGAAGGTACTGGTCGCCATCTAGATGCTAGCTCTGATTCTATGTTTCCTGCTTCTTTTTTCTCCTATTTCAGCTCTCCATTGTCCTTTGTATCAACTTTAAGAAATTTCCCAATTTTTCCTTCATTTATCTGCACAAAAGAACAAGAATTTATAAATATCCCAAAATTACAGTAAAACACATGAAATAGTAAAGAATTATGGGCAATAACAATAGAAGTTAAGGTTTAAGATTACAATTTACAAGTGTAATCATGCCCCCCAACTTACCTATTTCTAATCCCTGGAAATAAAATTACTAAAGAAAAGGAAAAACTGTCATCGTATATTCTCTTTTCGTTGGAAACATAACTATACTTAACTACGTGCAGTAAGCCTTTGAAACCCCTTGGTTTCCCCTAGTGGACGAGTAAAATCTTGTAAAGGTTTACAATGAATCTACCCATAAAATTCATAATCAGTTTCTAGGTTAAATATTAATTAGTGAAAAGGACTTTTGGTTCAATTTCAATAATAAGCAAGTTGTATTATCCAAAAATTGAATAAACTATTTTTAACACCTATCAAACTTAACGATTCTCAATTATCAAAATTCAAATGAATCAATTCATATCACCCATGCAAACTAATTGCCAAACATAACCTAAAACTGTGGTTTTGACTCCAAATCTCACTAAGTTGTTCACACAACAAAAGAATTCACTCTATTGCAGGGTTCCCTCATAGTTCATGCAAAGATGTAAAATGACCGCTTCTAGATAGTGCGTCTAAACTAACCCCCAAGTGCAAGGGTGTGCAGTGTAGTTTTAACTCGGTGAGCCCGAGGTCAAATTCACAGGGAGCCTATGTTATTTAGTTTCTAGGGTATAGTGGGAATCCTAAATTTGAATGTAAGCTAAGTTTGAAGTTTAATTAAAACTAATTTCTAGGGTTTTGCAAGTGTAAACTTCAAAATAGAAAAAAAAAAAAAAAGAACTTGATAATCTAATAACAGAAATTCAGCAATTAAAAGTTTTGATTTTAAATTTGAAAGACTTAAATAACAACTAAATTGATTTTTCTAATTTTTAATTGCACAAAAATAATCTAACCTAAAGCGTCAATGTAAACAATTCAATTAACTCAAACGAAAAAAATTTAAATGACAACGATAATATTTAAGAAGTTCTTGTTCCAACTTGGAATTCCAGGTAGTTTACTAGTTCACTATATGATGTGAGATAACTACAATCTATAGCTCACGTGAAAAGGATCTATGGATTGGAAGGATGTCTTCATTAAAGTTTATGAAATCCCCAATACTCAGTTTTAAAATCTCGTTTAGGATAATACAACCGGAAAGATTTTCTAAGAAAATACTTGGGTTCAAATCTGAATTAGGGTTTGTTCAAAAATTGTTAAGAAAGTTTAAATCAAAAACTTTTACTAGTGATTACAAAGAATATAGTCAAAAACTTTTGTTTTCGAAGGTTTTTCAAACAATCCTAATCAGATTTGGATTCGAAATCTATTCTTAATTTGCTCAAAAATATTAAACGGTTTTAATTAAAAACCTTTACCAGTGATTACGGAGAATATAGTCAAAGATTTTTGTTTTCAAAAGCTTTTCAAACAAATTAAAATAGATCTGAAAGTTGTAAATCCCTTCGTATGGTTTCTACAAACCCTACGAAAGACCTACACACATCCCGTAGTTAATAGTAAACCACCCTTCCCTGATTTGTTGAATCAAGAACTAGGGTTTCTACACTAGCATGATTTTAAACAAAATAAAAACAATCATTAAACATGCATTCATGAGATCTACTGAATAAAACATCCAAATCATTTCATTAAACCAAAGAACGAAATACAACGTACTCTAAAAGAAGCTATGAAAAAGAAATCTAAACAATCACTACTAAAACGAACGTAACAACGGCTTCGGAAATACGTAAAAACATCCACGAACGAATAAAATCTCTCAAAAATCTCTAAAATATATTAATAATGTATGTATGCTCTCCCTAGGATCGGCCATGTAGCAGGGATTATATAGAAGTTACAAAGAAACCCTAAAAGGCAGACTTCAAAACACGCGCGTATACACACTGTGGTCCCAACCATCTGACAAGGGGTCCCAACCACAGAAACTTTGTTCTTCAAATTCTACTTCTTGTTTGCTACTAGTTTCTTACGGTAGTCCGGACCATCCTAAGAGAGGTTGGAACCACTTCATTCCCTTTATCTTCTAGGTCACTTTCATCACCATATTCTTCAAGTATTTCACCCTTTCCCCTACAATTAAGAAAATAAACACTATAAGTAATAAGATAATGATAAAACCTCAAAATAAACTACTTAAATGCATCAATGACTATCCAAAAGTAGAGGTTGTAATTACACTTTTCAAGTGTAATCACACCCCCCAACTTGAGTGTTGCTAGTCCCTAGCAATGCCCTTTAATAAAATGAAATGCAACTACTATCCTATTTCTCTTTTCGTTGGAAACACGACTACACTTAGCTACGTGCAGCAAGCCCTTTAAACCCCTAGGTTCCCCCTAGTGGACGAGTAAGGTTTCGTGAGGGTTTACAGTGATGCTACCCACAAACATCTATGGCATGGTCTCAAAGTGTCCAAAAAAATGATCAAGATCAAAAATGAAACAATCTCAAGCCCAACAAGTCACAAAACCCAAATATCATGTGTAATTCCCAAGTGCTAAGCATAAATGCATGGACTATCAAATTAGAAAGAGCATGTGTGTAAAATTGTTTCATTCATTCAACAAGGTTGCAAAAGCATAAACGGAACTAGGTTTTGACTTCAAATGCTCACAGGGTACCACTCATAGAAAGAAATTCACTCATTAAGGGTTCACACATACATATTAGCATACAATGCTATCCTAGTTTCACATAACCCCACAAATAAGTGAGTGAACTGAAATGAAATTCAAAGTGGACAACTCATAACTATGTTCTAATGCATGTGTAAGAGATCACACCACACAACCTACACAAGACCACTACGTTCACAATACAAGAGTTACTTGCTTAGAATTCACTAGGTCTTTGTTTTGGTTGTAACTTGGCCAGGATAATGGTCAACAATGGAAGATATGGAAATCAAAGCACATGTCTCGGGGTAAAGATGCTCAAGTGCGCACAACTCCCAAAATACCCATTTCTTTTCCAAGCCCCAACAAGAAGCTTATTCACCCTAAATATTACCCTTGGGACAATTGCAAATATAGCAAATAATGTACAAGTCCCATAATTTCATAAACAAAATGAATGATAAATATTTTCTCTCTTTTTTTTTCTTGTTTTCTTTTCTTTTTTTTTTCTTTTTTTTTAATTTTTGAAATAATTAAAATACAACAGCTAGATTCTCCGCCCAACATTTCCTCCCCATATGCTCTAAAAAATTTCCCCTCCTAACCCCCATTCACATCATTGACATTAAGGCACTTTTACAACCCAAGACATGTGAGGGTAAGGCTTAAAGTGTGTGAATAAGGTTAAGGGACAATATGAGGTGGGAACCAAAGAAAAAATATATATATATTTATCACACACTTTATTAAAAAGGCTTCAAGTTGGTTCCCAGGGTAATGCAAAACCAAGAAAGGACAAGAAGGCCCAAAATAGCAAAGAAGGCCTAGCATCATGTTCAAAGCTTACAACAACTCATAATGTGCCAAGTGAAACTCATACAAGTGTGTGTGATGCAATTAGTGCATTGAAAACCAAAGTGAAGCACAAAAGAGCTGTGATTATATGCAACCCCTCAAGAAAAGAATAATAGGCTCAAAAGCTCACCATTAAGGGATATAAGTCTCCACCTAGTCTAAGAATGCTCAATTAACCAATGTTAAACAAAATCCACTCCTAAGCACATAAGCTCTTCTTTATGATAGTCAAAAAAAATTCACAAGGTCAAGACACACTTAACTTGAGCTAAGCTTCCCATTAAACCCTGAACAAGACTCACTCCTCACTCTCACTCATTTCCACAATCAACCAAACAAAAAGGGCTAGCATGTAGGTACAAATGTGCTAAATTCATGTATCCAAGCTTGAGGATGCTCAAAAAATTTAAAATTTTGCAATTTTGGCAAAAAAGTCATCATGTGAACCCTACCCCCCAACTTAAATTTTACATTGTCCTCAATGTGAAAACCATGATGCATATGTGGGTCTATAGTGTACAATAGTAAGCATCATGATGAGCATGAAACAATAACCATAGGAAGCACAAATAAGAACAAAGCACAATTTAAACCAAGCATGCACTCATTATTCAAGCCACTTAAGGCATCACCTAATACATCCCCCCAACATAGATTCTACAACACTCCCAACAACAACAATTATATATATGAAGTACTAATTGAAAGTGCAAAACTAGATAAAATAGTGAGGAAGGATATTACCTCAAGAGCTTCCTTATTTAAAGAAAATAAAAGAACTTGAGCACTTTATTCCTTTGAATTAAATTGTACTTAAAGAAAAATAAAACTTCTACAAGATAAATTGTTAGAATAAACAAATAAAAGTAAACTAAAAGAAAATTAAAATTTAATCTAGGCAGAAAGAAAACAAAAATAAATAAATAAATAAATAAAATCTGATCTACTAATATACAAGGGTTAATGTAAAAATATACTATCCAACTCCTAATCTTTCCCAAGCCTTACCAAATAGCTTTAGGAATAAAATATTCTCCTCGAGTCTAAGAGGTGCCAAGAATGAGTATGCTCCTAGTGTAGAGAACGCTGGAGAATGTATGACCTTGTAGTGATCTTGGAACCACAAATATGGCCCAAGATTATTTGCATATGTGAACATGGAATGTGGTTGAGTGTTTTCTAGTATCCCCTCAACACCTAAAAAATCAATGCAAACTACCTCTTAGTTTGATATCATGAAATTCAAATTCTCCTCACTAAAGCGAATAGCTTTCTCTAAAGGATTCTTGACAAATTCACGATTCACATAATCCTAGACAATAGATTCTACTAAATCCACTTCTTTTATATCAGGCACCTCTTTTGGTTGTTTGGTAACATGAAAGATATTCGTTTCAAACTCAATGTTACCAAAAGTCATTTTCATGGATCCATTCCTATAGTTAATTAAAGCATTCGAAGTTGCTAAGAATGGTCATCCTAGAATAACCAGTGTCTGATTAGGCGCAGATAAACTAGTAAGTGGTTGAGTATCTAGGATTATGAAATCCACTGGGAAATAAAACTTTTTCCACATGCACTAGTACATCTTCAACTATAACTCGTGGGACTTTAATTGATCTATCTGCAAGTTGCAAAGTCACACGAGTAGGTTTAATTTCACCTAAGCCCAATTGCTCGTACACTGAGTACAGGAGCAAATTCACACTTGCTCCTAAGTTAAGCAGTACTCTACTAATATAATACTTCCCTATATAACAAGATTTCGTAGGACATCCTGGGTCTTTATACTTAGGGGGAGTACGACATTGTACTATGGCACTTGCTTGCTCAGTTAAGAATGCATTTTCTTTTACATTTAATCCCATTTTTACAATACATAACTCAAGAAATTTAGCATAAGAAAGGATTTTCTTAATTGCATCAAGGAGAGGTATATTAATTTTCATTTGTTTGAATACCTCTAGCAATTCAGCTGTTTGGGCTTCTTTCCTAGCTTTCAAAAATCTTTGGGGAAAGGGTGCTTTGGGAACATATTCCCTAGGCACTATCATGGGCTCATCCTCCTTTCCCTCTTCCTTTTCCTTTTTATCTTCGGCTGTGGACTCCTCAACTATGATTGGTTCTTTTTTCGCCTTCTTATTATCATCTACCACACACCTAAGTTTCAACTCTTCACTCATTTTATCCTTCCTAGGAGGGATGGTTTTATCTACAATTTTTCCACTCCTAAGTGTTGTGATATTTTGGACTTGTTCTACATTCCCAGAAATATCAGAAGATCCTTCAACCTGTTTAGCTTGGGTTACTAGGTTTGGATGAAGTTGAGCTAGAAATTGACCCTTTGGTTGTGTAGCTAATATTTAAGTTAAAAGAGTCAATTGGCTCTTAATATCATCCAAATTTTTATTATTTTGGGCCCAAAGTGAATGTTGATTATTCATGAATTGTTGAAGTGTCTCTTCTGTGGATCTCTTGTTTAGAGGAATGTAGGGAGCGTGTGATGGTCCCACATTCTGAGACAATCCCGGATTAGGCATTAGGACTTGAGGAACTGGAGGTTGAGGTGCATGATATGGTTGTGGAATGTGAGCTCCCTCATTTCTCCAACTAAAATTTGGATGGTCCCTCACTGTTGGATTATAAGTCTCAAAATAGGGATTTTCCCTTAAAGCCTGTCCTCTTTATGTTTGGCAGTATTGATTTATGGTACAGACTGAGAGTTCGCTAGTGGGTTGACCTTGCACAACCTCTCTACAAAAAGGCATGGCAGGGCAATCGTCTGTTTTATGGGTTTGACTATCACACACTATGCAATAGATGTTTGCCACTAGTTTCCTTATTGGTTATGAGTCCTTTTTGATTTTCAATGCTTCTATTTCTCTAGTGAGTGTTGCTAATTTTGCCCCAAGTTCATCGGCTTCACTTAATTGGTGCATACCTCTAAATGGAGTAACACTTGCTGTTTGAGTACTTTGGGGTCCAGTGATATCCCAGGTTTGTGCATTTTTAGCCAAAAATTCAAAATACCCAAAAGCTTCCTCAGGGGTTTTGTCATAAAATTGTCCATTGCACATTATTTCCACGAATTGTTTAAGTTGTAGCGTTAGTGAACCATAAAAATACTAGCTAGACACCAAACTTCAAATCCATGGTGTGGGCGATAATGTAAGAGAGTTTCAAACCTATCCCAACTTTGATAGAAAGTTTCACTATGTTGTGGGGCAAAGTTCAATATTTGATGCTGTATAGCATCAGTCCTATTAGAAGGAAAGAATTTCGTAAGAAATTTGGCTTGCATGTCATCCTATGTGCGAATGGAATTAGATGGTAGGAATTCAAACCATCTAGTAGCCTTATCTTGAAGAGAAAATGGGAAAAGCTTAAGAAACACTAAATCTATGTGACATCCCTGGTCTTTGATAGTGACAAAAATGTTCCTAAATCAAGTTAACTGATCATATGGATTTTCAGAATCCATACCATGGAAAGTAGGCAACAATTGAATCATGCCGAGTTTAAAGTTGAAAGCTCTTTGATTTCCTGGCCATACTATGCATGACTCAGGAGTATGCCTATCTTGTTGCAGGATATCTCTCATGGAACGCCTAGCAGCAACAGCTTGTTCTTCAGCCATATCTAAAGGTGGAATAGGAAATCTAAGGTTTTGAATTTCTTCTAAAGGAGGTTCAAATTCTAAAGGAAAAGTTAAGGGCTCAGGACGCCTTAATCTACCGTCTTCCTCTCGAATCCAAATATTCATAAGCTAGGAAAATAATCTAGAAAAAGTTACTATGGTCCTGACCAAAGGACAAACGGTCGGGACCACAGAACACTATTCTAGGTTTAAAAGGGTTTGAAAATTCCTAATTTTTGGATTTTTTTTTTTTTGGAATAAGAAATTAACTTAAAACTAAAAATAACCTAAAAACTAAAATTTGGCTCCCGGCAACGGCGCCAAAAACTTAACCACTTCTAGATAGTGCGTCTAAACTAACCCCCAAGTGCAAGGTTGTGCAGTGTAGTTTAACACAGTGAGTACGAGGTTGAATTCTCAAGGAGCCTATGCTATTTAGTTTCTAGGGTATAGTGGGAATCCTAAATTTGAATGTAAGCTAAGTTTGAAGATTAATTAAAACTAATTTCTAGGGTTTTGCAAGTGTAAATTCAGAATAAAAAAAAAAAAGAACTTGATAATCTAATAACAGAAATTCAGCAATTAAAAGTTTTGATTTTAAAATTGAAAGACTTAAATAACAACTAAATTGATTTTTCTAATTTTTAATTGCACAAAAATAATCTAACCTAAAGCGTCAATGTAAACAATTCAATTAACTCAAACGAAAGAAATTTAAATGACAACGATAATATTTAAGATGTTCTTGATCCAACTTGCAATTCCAGGTAGTTTACTAGTTCACTATATGATGTGATATAACTACAATCTATAGCTCACGTGAAAAGGATCTATAGATTGTAAGGATGTCTTCATTAGAGTTTATGAAATCCTTAATACTCAATTTTAAAATCTCGTTTAGGATAATAAAACCGGAAAGATTTTCTAAGAAAATACTTGGGTTCAAATCCGAATTAGGGTTTGTTCAAAAATTGTTAAGAAAGTTTAAATCAAAAACTTTTACTAGTGATTATAGAGAATATAGTCAAAAACTCTTGTTTTTGAAGGTTTTTCAAACAATCCTAATCAGATTTGGATTCGAAATCTATTCTTAATTTGCTCAAAAATATTAAACAGTTTTAATTGAAAACCTTTACTAGTGATTACGGAGAATATAGTCAAAGATTTTCGTTTTCAGAAGCTTTTCAAACAAATTAAAATAGATTTGAAAGTTGTAAATCCCTTCACATGGTTTTTACAAACCCTACGAAGGACCTACGCACATCCCATAGTTAATAGTAAACCACCCTTCCTTGATTCGTTGAATCAAGAACTAGGATTTCTACGCTAGCATCATTTTAAACATAATAAAAACAATCATTAAACATGCATTTATGAGATCTACTGAATAAAACATCCAAATCATATCATTAAACAAAAGAATGAAATACAACGTACTCTGAAAGAAGCTGCGAAAAAGAAATCTAAACAATCATTGCTGAAACAAACATAACAACGGCTTCGAAAATACGTAAAAACATCCATGAATGAATAAAATCTCTCAAAACTCTCTAAAATATATTAATAATGTATGTATGCTCTCCCTAGGGTCGGCCATGTAGCAGGGATTATATAGAAGTTACAAAGAAACCCTAGAAGATGGACTTCAAAACGCGCAAGCATACACACTGTGGTCCCGACCGTCTGAAACTTTGTTCTTCAAATTCTATTTCTTGTTTGCTGCTGGTTTCTTGCGGTAGTCCGGATCATCCTAGGGGAGGTTGGAACCATTCATTCCCTTTATCTTCTAGGTCACTTCCATCACCATATTCTTCAAGTATTTCACCCTTTCCCCTATAATTAAGAAAATAAACACTATAAGTAATAAAATAATGATAAAACTTCAAAATAAACTACTTAAATGCATCAATGACTATCCAAAAGTAGAGTTTGTAATTACACTTTTCAAGTGTAATCATAAAACAAGTTTGTGCATTGAACCTACTTAAAATGTGAATGAAAGAATTTTAAGCATACAAGTGTAGCTTCATAGAAGAATGCATTCATGCATTTATCAAGGTAACTTTTGCCCAAGCAACATAAGTTAGATTAATGCTCTTATAAATGCCTTCCACCTAAAGTCAGTCAGGTCTTTCACAAGGTTGCAACTTGGCCATGAGGTGTTTAATTGAACAATAAAATATAGGAACTTCAAAGTACGTGTTCAAGGGATATGAATTGATAGCACATTGAATAATATTCTCCCCCCCCCACTTCTTCCTTTTTATCATCTCCCTTACACACATAGGTACCAATAGTTGAAGCTTTAGATTTTTTTTTTTTTAAAGAAAACTGTGGGACAGATAATGATTTTCTTGAATGTTCAAGTCCCAAACAACTATGCAATTTATTCACTACCGCTTTATTTCCTTACAAGCTCCTCCTTTATTCATCTTATCACATAAGTTACACCCAAGTCCAATGGCATGCAAAGGTTAGCTTACCTAAACAACTAAGGCCAAGGGTTATTTAATGGCTAAACAAAAGAAATTTATTTTTAATTTATTTTCAAGGCTTCAAGTTGGCTCTTAAGATGATGTAATCAAGAAAGGGAATCAGCTCCAAAGTTTCAAAGATGGCCTATCACTGATTGCTCGCAATCATTGTTGATTTTAATCTTATTTCACACTTTTCTTTAGAACATTTTATCAAGTAAATTTCGTTTCTTATCATATTTTGAGTATTTATATTGTTTTTATGTGTTTTGCAGGTGTATAGAAGGAAAAGAGCCAAGGAAAGTTAACTCGGAAGCTTGAAGAAACAAATCAGCAGAGAAGTGAGAAAGCTTGTTGTAAGCATATCTTGAGTTTTTGGGGTCCAATTGAGGTGATTCAAAAGCCCCAAAAACAAATAGACATTCTAAGCTACAGTTTTCATGGATAGCCCAAGTCCAAAAGAGGTTTCCATCTACCTCGAAATTAGCTTACAAAGTTGCATAATTCAGAATTCTCCGATTGATGCGATTGTTTTTGGGTAAGAAAGAAGACTCAAAGGGCTACAATTTAATGTTGGACTAGACACTATCTCTTGGCATTTGGATGGCATTCGGATGCCAAGTCCTAGAACCCTAGAGTCCAAAAGCTGAAAAGTAGGACACCACACTACCTTAGCGTCCGGATGTAGCATCTGAACGCTAGCCCTAGCGTCCAGATGTAGCATCCTCGAGACCTCTGTTTTAGGGTTCTGCAAAGCTTTTCTATAAATACCTATGCTATATCAGACTTTGGGGGGCTGCTCATGCATTTTAGGGTTTTTTTTTTAGAGTTTTCTTTGAGTTTTAAAGAGTTACACTACGTTTTACACATTTGATTTATTTAGAGTTTCATAAGGTAATTTTTCTTTTCTCTTTCTTAGGGGTTTATGCATGTAAGTTACTTCGTATTCAATTATTTCAATTCCATAGTTTAAGTTTCAGATTGATTTCATATTTCTTTTCGTTTTCTTAATTTTCAATCTCTATTTCTTATTCTCTTTCATTGTTTTGCATTCATAGATTACTTGCAAGTATATTTTTCTCTTCAAACTTTAAGCATGCTAGGCTAGGTCATCTTCTTGGCTTCAAGCCATTGAAGATGGTGGGATAGTTTGGTGAACTCAAACGTGAAAGAATATTTTTCAATGAAATATCTTTTTGATTCCTAATTGGAATCTAATAGTAAGCTAGGGTTCTTTCAAAATCAACTCAACCATGTTACAACCATAAATTGGCTACAAGTTTTCACTTGTGCACGCTAAATGTCTGGTTCAATGTACCGGTAAGTTAGAAAAATTTTTTCCAAAACCCAAATTAGGTTTTCTTATGAAAACAAATCACTCGTGTTATAATCATAGCTTGGTTACAATTGGCTAGTTGTGTATACCAAGTGTTTGATTCAATGGCCTGGTGATTTGGAGCCAATTTTCCTAAAATCAGAACATGAGGTTTTCTTAAGAAATCACTTCACCCATGTTACAATCAAAGCTTGGTTATAAGTTGATGCTCGTACACACTAGGTGTTCGATTCAATGTCCCGGTGAGTCTAAAACTAATTTCAAAAGCCTCCGCTTATCTTGAGCTCCATAAATTATGTTTTAATGAAATATCTTCCAACCTAGCTAAGCATATGCGTTTGCTAGGTTGAGTTACAAATGCGTTTGATTAAACCACTACTATCTTATTACCAGATTTGGTTCGAAGAGAAGATCGTCTTAGGTATTTTATTTATAGTGTTTTTATCTTAATTTAGCATTTGTAATTCCTTCACTGCATCATTCTCAACCCAACCATAATCAAATATCCCCATAATCCAAACATAGTTTAGATTAAATTAAATCACCTACTAACTAAATTTTAACAAAGCCCTCCCTATGGAGATGACTTCGGTTCTCACCAAGTAAAACTATGACCACCCTCTTGCACTTGAGAGGTAGAAGCCAAATACATTTTAGGGTCAATCAATCACTCTAAAGGTTAGAAGCATTTTTGAAAGACAAAAATCTAACTGTGCATAACAAGAAAAATATCTTATGCAAGCAATACCAAAGCAAACTAATGCTATAAAGCTAACCAAGAAATAGTACGATGAAAGAAACTTATAAGAATTTCATGTAAGCTCAAAAAATTAAAAGATAAGGCTCTAATGCTCACTGAATTTAAGGTTCTTAAGTCTCCACCTATGTTTTTCCATACTTGGGTAACCAATTCTTATGAGTTCTAATTTTTAACATTCTCATTTCAACAACATCAAATGACTAGCTATCAATGTGCTTAAAAGGTTTATGCTTATTTTGAATTTTATTTTCTTATTTAAAACTGAAATTAAACCATTCATTGTTTCTACCAGTTAATACAAACCTAAACTGATTAAATCACACAAGTGAATTCACTTTCTTCTAATTCAAGTCCCTAAGTTCAAATTTTACCTAATTTTTTTCAAAAAATTTGCGTTCTATTTATTTATGCGACCATGTGCTTCCACCCCCCAACTAAAGATACACATTGTCCTAGTGTGTCAAAATAATCTATGTCGGCTTGTAGTGTGCACGGGAGCATAATAGAAGGCATAAAAATGACTTGAATAGTAATGAAAATGTATCAAGCATGCATATCAAAATTTTCTCTCCCCCAACTTATTATACAACTTACCTAAAAATATATCAGCATTCAAAATAATGTAAGTAAAAAGGGTGAGCAGGGTAAATAATACCTCATGAAAAAAAAGGACAAATTAAAATAGAAATCAATATATGTAGCCAAAGATGCTTAGAACTCTTCATACCACTCATCCTAAGAACCTAGAATTAGAACATCATCCCAAGACTTCATATCAGCTTCCTCAATATCCTCATTATTAGACTTTTCATCATCCCCCATATCACGACTGGATTTGCCTGCGGGGGTCGATGAGCATAGGTAGGTTAACGAGCACGGATCATTATTCTTTATTGTGACATGGTGCATTCGAGATTACCTAAATGTGAAAATTTGTATTTTGTTTTGAAATAGGGCCTCGATTACGGAGACTAAGAATCGCCACCTAACACTTTCAAAATGGGTATGTTGAGAAACCCAATTTTTTTTTATTATGATTTAAAATGTGTCGTTTTATATTTTTGAAAGATGTGATAAATGGCCCCTTTTTAGTGACTCTCAACTAGTCTGTGCAATTAGAGATAGTGGGTCTGGGGGTTCGAATACACACAGAAATTGTTAAGCCTAGATACCTTGGGATATCTAGAGTCCCTTTCCACTCTTTGCAGTTGTGATCTCATAATATAATACTCTCGATTATAATGATCATTTCCTACAACCCATAAATGCAAATAATACGTGAAATGTGAGGTGATTGAGCCTAGCTCATGTGTGTAAGTGTAGTGAGATGTCTAACTATGCATAAGTGTGCATGTATGCTTAAAAATAGTGAGTATTGAAGATGGTCTGTAGCCACCGAAGTGACCAAACTCAAGCTATGTGCTCCAGCTGCCTACATATCCTATAAAGAGATTAGGTCAATCATAGTTTAGACCTAAGGTGGCCTGAACTATGTGTTAGATATGTGTGAGAGCCTAGCTCCAAATGTGGGTTGCATCCTGTGCAGATGGTTTATGAAGACTGTGGAAATCGCACTCAAACTTTTTGCTTGAGCTGCGTATGTACCCTTCTAAAGGATTAGGTCAACATAGTCCTTGGACAGTGCCTAGTGCAGGTATGATTTGCAAAAAGTGTATGAAAAGGCAACCAATAGGGTCAATGCTATTATAGGATTAATGTGAAAGAGCCTCGCTTCTGAGAGAAAGAATCCTAGCTCTAGGTATATGTTTGGAGTAATAGTCCTTCTACTATGAAAGTCCTAACTCGAAGACTGAAATAAAAGTTAGTGCCCCGTACATAACTTAGAAAGAGACTTTGCTCCAGATGATAAAAGATAGTTAATACCTTATGCTAAATTAGAAAATGAAACCTAGCTCTGGATAAGAGAGAACAATTAGCGTCTAGTGCATAACTGGAGGAAAGGAGCCTTGCTCCACTAGGGAAAGAATAGTTAGTGCTTAGTGCATAACTGGGAAATGGTTAACTAGAGAAAGAAGACTCGCTTCAAACAAGAAAGATAGTTAACGTCTAATGCGTAACTAAGAAATAGAGCCTTGCTCCAAAGAAGAGACGATTAACGCCTTGCATTTAACCAGGGAAAAGATCCTAGTTTTAAGGTAGCACCTCACGCTTTGGCGACCAGACTCAAGCCTTCTGTTCGAGCAGCCTATGTACCCTACAAAAGGATCAGGTCTACGTAGCTCTCATTAATATGAACTATGGTAAAGATGTAGAGCTTAGCTCTAAGTTAGTGTTTCACATTGTGATGACAAAACTCAAGCCTTCTACTCAAGCTGACTACGTACCCTGTTAAGGGATCAGGTCTACATCACTCTATACTATGTTTGCGCCTTGTGCATAATTATGAAAGGAGCTTAGCTTCAGATAAAGAGACAATTTGTGCCCGGCACATAACTAATGAAAGGCCTCGCTCCAAATGAAAGCTAATGGTTAGTGCATCGCATGTAACTGGAGATAAAGTTTCACTCTGTTAGGCAGTTCGACTCCAAGGGAAGAGATAGTTAGCGCCTTACACGTAACTATGTGACTGACCATAAAAAGTGTTCGGGTTCTACCTCTCAAGTGCAAGAGGGCAGTCGTAGTTTTAACTCGGTGATTACCGAGGTCATCTCCATAGGAAGGGCTTTGTTAAAAGCTCTAGACTTGTTCTCTTAGTTAATAGGTGAACCTAAATTAATTTAAACTAATTTTTCAGCAACTCAAACTTTTGTTTTAGGTTCTAAATGAATTAAATATTAATTAAAGAAATTCAATTTAATTTTAAAGTGCAAACAAACCATCTACTCTAAATTTTAAAGCAAATAAATCAACTCAAAAATTAAATTAAATAACAAGCACAATACTAAAGAGGTTCCTGATCCAACTTTCAAGTCCATGTAATTCACTACTTTACCTCGGGATGTTTTTATTCAAAACTAGATTAGGGTTTAATTCGAAAAGTGTTAAGAATATTTTAATCAAAGGTCAGTACCAGTGATCTCAATCGGATACGGTTAAAGACCTTTGTTTCCGAAGGTTTTTCAAACAATCAAAACTAGAAGTGAATTCGTAACCAATTTTTAATCTTGTTCGAAAGTATGTAAACGGTTATATTCAAAAACCCATACCAGTGACTTCAAACGAGTGTGGTTAAAGATTTTCGATTTTGAATGTTTTCAAAACAAGTTAAAATAGATTTTAACATGGTAGATCCTTACGCATGAGCTCTCACAACCCATGCGAAGGGTCTACGAACGTCCCAAGGTTTTCGTGAACCACCCATTCTTGATTCGTTGAACCAAAAACTAGGGTTTTACGCTAACATGATTTTAAACAAAACGAAAGCAATAAACTTAAGCATAAATATTAGATCTACCACTAGAAAATAATAAATCATATATTAAATTAATGAAACGAAAGTCAACTTACACGGAAAGTAACTCTGTAACTACGTAATGAAAGAGTAGTGCAGCGAAGACCAAACAAACTTCCCAAAATCTCCATAAACGAAGAAGAATATTAAAAACTCCCTAAAAACTATTCTAAAACTCTCAAGAAATAATCTAAAAAGTATTTTGAGACGTCCCTTGTTCAGCCGTACAAAGGTGACATATATAGGTTAAAAAAAACCCTAGAAAAACGAAATAAAACACGCGCCCAGGGCTTTGTTGGGGTCCGGACCCTTCGAGGAGGGGTGGGGACCCCAGAATACTTTCTTCCTCCAGATTACTCACTGGGGTCTGGACCCTTCCAGGAGGGGTGGGGACCCCAGAATACTAGTTGCTCTATTTTTCTTTCTCCTTCGCTCTGAGTCCTTGGGTTGGTCCAAACCATCTTTAATGAAGCTTGAATCCCAACTCTTCCTTCATCTTCTAAGCCCTCTCCAACACTATTAACTTCACTTTTCTCATCCATTTCCCTACAAATAAGATGATAAAACTTGTAAGTTACAAAATAATATCAAAACTTTAAATTTACTCATTCAAATGCATTAAAATATATCTAAATATAGGATTTGTAATTACACTTTTCAAGTGTAATCACACCCCCCAACTTGAATATTGCTAGTGCCTAGCAATAACTTTATTAAAATGAAATGCAACTACTACCCTATTTCTTTTTTCGTTGGAAACACGGCTACACTTAGCTACGTGCAGTAAGCCCTTTAAACCCCTAGGTTTCCCCTAGTGGACGAGTAAGGTCTCGTGAGGGTTTGTAGTGAATCACCCACAAAATTCTATGGCAAGGTCTCAAAGTGTCAAAAAGTGATCAAGATCAAAGTTGAATTAAGTTCAAACTCAACAAGTCACAAAATTCAAATATCTTGTGTAATTTCTAAGTGCTAAGCATAAATGCATGGACTATCAAAGTAAAAAGAGCATGTGTGCAAAATTGTTTCATTCATTCAACAAGGTCACAAGAGCATAAACGGAACTAAGTTTTGACTTCAAAAGCTCACAAGTTACCACTCATAGAAAGAAATTCACTCATAGAGGGTTCACACACACCTATTAGCATATAATACTATCCTAGTTGCACATAACCCCAAAAACAAGTGAGTGAACTTAATTGAAGTTCAAAGTGGACAGCTCATGACTATGTTCCAATGCATATGTAAGAGATCACACCACACAACCTACACAATGCCACTAGATACACAATACAAGAGTTGCTTGCTTAGAATGCACTAGGTCTTTGTTTTGGTTGTAACTTGGCCAGGGGTAATGGTTAACAATGGAAGATATGGAAATCAAAGCACATGTCTTGGGATAAAGATGTTCAAGTGCACACAAGTCCCAAACTACCCATTTCTTTTCCAACCCCAAGAAGAACTACAATAAGAAGCTTATTCACTAACTTACAAACAACTCATGGGACATTCTCAATAATTATAATACAATGCACAAGTCCCAAAATTACATAAGCAAAAATGAATGACAGACTTTTTTTTTTCTTTTTTTTTCTTTTTCTTTTTTTTCTCTTTTTTTTCTTTTTGGAATAATGAAATAAACATAAGCTAAATTCTCTACCTAATATTCCCTCTCAACATGCTCTCAAAAGTTTCCATTCCCAACCCCCACTCACATCACTGACATTAAGGTACTTTTCACATCACTAACATTAAGGTACTTTTCACAACCCAAAACATGTAAGGGTAAGGCTTAAAAGTGTGTGAACAAGGTTAAGGGACAATATATGAGATGGGAACCAAAGAAAAAATATATATATTTATCACACACTTTATTAAAAAGGCTTCAAGTTGGTTCCTAGGGCAATTTCATATCAAGAAAGGATAAAAGGGCCCAACAATAGCAAAGATGGCCTAGCATCATGTTCAAAGCTTGCAACAACTCATAATGTACCAAGTGAAACTCATGCAAGTGTGTGTAATGCAATTAGTGCATTGAAAACCAAAGTGAAGAATGAAAGAGCTGTGATTATGTGCAACCCCTCAAGAAAAAGAAATAATAGGCTCAAAAGCTCACAATTAAGGGGTATAAGTCTCCACCTAGTCCAAGAATGCTTAATTAACCAATGTTAAACAAAATATACTCCTAAGCATAAGGTCTTCTCCATGATAGTCCAAAAATGCACAAGGCCATAGCACACTCAACTTGAATTAAGTTTCCTATTAATGCTTGAACAAGATTCACTTATCACTTTCTCACTCAAATTCACCATTGACCAAACCAAAAAGGGCCAATATGCAAGTATAAATGTGCTAAGTCATGTATTTAAGCTAAAAATTGCTCAAATTTTGAAAAATTTGACAATTTTAGCACAAAATGTCATCATGCGAACTCTACCCCCCAACCTAAACTAAACATTGTCCTCAATGTGAAAACTATGATGCATAAGTGGGTCTGTAGTGTGCAAAGTGAGCATGAAATAATAGCCACAAAAGGCACAGATAAGAACATAGCACAAGTTAAACCAAGCATGCACCCATTATTCAAGCCCCTAAAGGCATCACCCAAAATACCCCCCAACCTAGATTCCACAGCACTCCCAACAACAGCAATTATATATAATGGAGTACCAAAATTGAAAGTGCAAGATTAAATAAGAAGAAGAGGAAAGGTATTACCTCAAGAGCTTCCTTATTTGAAGAAAACAAAAGAAACTATTCGAAAGAAAAGGTAGACATAAAATGAAATGAAAATAAGACAAGAAAAAGGGTTAGTACGAAAGAAGAAATAAAAATAAAAGAAAAGAAAATAAAGGAAGAGAATCAAACTAAAAAGAACTATGAAAATAAGAAAATGAAAAATCGAATCTACTATGTACAAATGAAATGAAGATAAAAGTGTTATCCAACACCCTCTCTATCCCATGCATCCACAAATGGTTTAAGAAATAAAATGTTCTCTGTGGGCCCACGAAGCACTGAATATAGATGCTTTCCAGGTGTAAAACACACCAGGGAATGAAAGGCCAAGTGAGGTTCATGAAACCTTGGATGTGGCCATGATGCATACATAGATATGGACATGGTGGGTTCAATAAGTCTTTCAACGCCTAAGAAATCTATGGGTGTGGAAATGGTGGGCTCTAATGATCTCTCAATACCTAAGAAATCTATGGGTGCGGAAATGGTGGGCTCTAATGATCTATCGAAACCTAAGAAATCTATAGGTGCAAAAATGGTGGGTTTACATGTTCTCTCAACACCCAAAAAATCAATGCAAGCTTTCCCTATGTCTACTACCTCTCCCCAGTGATGGTCAGTCTCATGATAGTCACTCACAATCCCTGTAGTAAGACTTTTGGATTGGACTAAGTCAGGAGATGAGAAGTGTGCACCATTCTCAACCTCGGTTGTGTAGTGGAGTGAACTGGGGTCAACCAACTCAATGATATGTTCCTTGGGCCATGTGGCATTCAAATGCTCAGTTGGAGTCAAAGGACTCTCAATAAGGCTTGGGGTGGTTGGGGTAGGTTAAGCATCAAGCTCGGTAGTAGGAAAGAATTGTATGTCTCCCTGACTCTCCGTAAGTGGTAAAGGAATATCCTGAATGGGAGTGTCTAGAGGACTATGAGAAAGTTGGTCATTACAAATGTTATCCCTAATGTAGTTAGGGCAATTGTCCCACTTAGTGCCTATAATAGTGTCTGAGGTCGACGTCTCAGTCATGTTACCACTTAGATTGGTGCTCATAGCTTGTGTTAACTTAGAAACTTGCTCTCTCAAGTCATCTAGGGCTTGGTTCCAGCTGTTATTAATTTTCAACTGCTGTTGCATGAATTGATAAAAAGTATCCTCAAGTTGTGCATCATTAGGTTCATAAGGCCAATCATCCTGAGGTTCTTCGTGCTGGCCCTCAGTGAGTGGAACAAGATTGGGATAGGCACAACAATCAGTCTCCATACATGTGCTACTTCTAATGGATAGATCATGAAGGTCAAGTGAAGTAGAAGCATATAGGAAAGGTTTGGTGTGGCTTTCAAGTGCACGAGATTCAAAACTAGGCTTAAGTCTTCCCTGTGGCCTGGTGTGTTTATAGAAAAATTCGAGGAATGACCATGCCTCACCTGGGGTAAGGTTAAGAAATTCCCTATCTAAGACTTTACCAAACGCCTGGTGTAAACTACTAGGTAGAGCATTATATAATATGGCTACAATGTCCCCTAGCTCTAATCCGTGACTTGGGAATGTTTCCAAAAGATTGTTAAATCTCTCCCAGCTTTTATAAAATACTTCACCCTTCTTTCGATAAAAATATTTGATTTAAAGGCCATGGGTGAAGGTTTGATGAATAGGGAGGAAATGTTCGATAAAAGCTTGATGAAATTGCTCCCAAGTATAGACCCATTCACTTACAGCACAACACCAGTCACCAGCCACACTTTGCAATGATAAAGGGAAAAACATGAGCCTAAGTCTCTTACTCATTCTAACATCATCACATAAGCCACACACTGCCTTAAACCTATCAAGGTGAAGACATGGGTCTTCCTCCTCATGCCTGAAGAATTGGGGTAATTGGTGATAGGTCTCTAATGTATAGTCATATCCAAATTGGTCACTTAGAGACTCTATGTAGGCTTTGGCATCAAAAGGACCATGAGTGAAGTCACCAAAACTAATATCCATGATAAGAAAGCAAAAAAAATAAAAACAAAATGAAAGAAAAAAAATTACACTAAAATGCAACCTAAATTAATTAACATGCAAGCTAGATTAGATGATATGCAAATGGATATGTTATAATGCAAAAGAAAGAAAACTACTAATAAAGAGATGGAGAAAAGAAAAATTCACCCAATTTCTAAAGTGAACTCCTCCTAACTCCCAAGTCTAGTGCTTAGTTGCCCTCACCAGCAACGACGCCAAAAACTTGACCGACCCTAAAAAGTGTTCGGGTTCTACCTCTCAAGTGTAAGAGGGTAATCGTAGTTTTAACTCGGTGATTACCGAGGTCATCTCCACAGGGAGGGCTTTGTTAAAAGCTCTAGACTTGTTCTCTTAGTTAATAGGTGAACCTAAATTAATTTAAACTAATTTTTCAGCAACTCAAACTTTTGTTTTAGGTTCTAAATGAATTAAATATTAATTAAAGAAATTCAATTTAATTTTAAAGTGCAAACAAACCATCTACTCTAAATTCTAAAGCAAATAAATCAACTCAGAAATTAAATTAAATAACAAGCACAATACTAAAGAGGTTCTTGATCCAACTTTCAAGTCCAGGTAATTCACTACTTTACCTTGGGATGTTTTTATTCAAAACTAGATTAGGGTTTAATTCGAAAAGTGTTAAGAATATTTTAATCAAAGGTCAGTACCAGTGATCTCAAGCGGATATGGTTAAAGACCTTTGTTTCCAAAGGTTTTTCAAACAATCAAAACTAGAAGTGAATTTGAAACCTATTTTTAATCTTGTTCAAAAGTATGTAAATGGTTATATTCGAAAACCCATACCAGTGACTCCAAACAAGTGTGGTTAAAGATTTTCGGTTTCGAATGTTTTCAAAACAAGTTAAAATAGATATTAACATGGTAGATTCTTACGCATGAGCTCTCACAACCCATGCGAAGGGTCTACGAACATCCCAAGGTTTTTCGTGAACCACCCATTCTTGATTTGTTGAACCAAGAACTAGGGTTTTATGCTAACATGATTTTAAACAAAACGAAAGCAATAAACTTAAGAATGAATATTAGATCTACCACTAGAAAACAATAAATCATATATTAAATTAATGAAACGAAAGTAAACTTACACGGAAAGTAACTCTGTAACTACGTAATGAAAGAGTAGTGCAGCGAAAACCAAACAAACTTCCCAAAATCTCCATAAACGAAGCAAAATATTAAAAACTCCCTAAAAACTATTCTAAAACTCTCAAGAAATAATCTAAAAAGTATTTTGAGACGTCCCTTGTTCAGTCATATAAAGGTGACATATATAGGTTAAGAAAAACCCTAGAAAAACGAAGTAAAATGCGCGCCCAGGGCTTTGTTGGGGTCCGGACCCTTCGAGGAGAGGTGGGGATCCCAGAATACTTTCTTCCTTCAGATTACTCACTGGGGTCCGGACCCTTCCAAAAGGGGTGGGGACCCCAGAATACTAGTTGCTCTATTTTTCTTTCTCCTTCGCTCTGAGTCCTTGGGTTGGTCTAAACCATCTTTGATGAAGCTTGAATCCCAACTCTTCCTTCGTCTTCTAAGCCCTCTCCAACACTATTAAATTCACTTTTCTCATCCATTTCCCTACAAATATGATGATAAAACTTGTAAGTTACAAAATAATATCAAAACTTTAAATTTACTCATTCAAATGCATTAAAATATATCTAAATATAGGGTTTGCAATTACACTTTTCAAGTGTAATCACTATAGAAAGGAGCTTTGCTCCAGATGAGAGAGAAATAGTTAGGGACTCACACATTACTAGAGGAAAGAGGTTCACTCTGATGAAAAACTCAACTCCTAAGGATGCACTTAGCGTAGGCAAGTATCATTTCGGAAGGGAACTTAGCTCAGATCAAGAGCTCAATTCTTAGTTACGGTGATTTAGTCTATGTGAAGGTCTAGGAGCCTCATGTGATATGAGTGATGTAATTTCTATGATCAAATATGTTATGGACATATTAAATGTGATGACATCATAGATGATAGTTCAAAGATTGCATATCAAATATATCTAAGGGAAATCATGACTTAGAAATCATCGACTTAGCCAATCCTATGTCATTCCCAGTCTTTGGAGCCTCGCTCACTCAGGTGAATGCTCAAGATTGATAAGCATTTAAATTCTAAGCCTGTGTCAACCCTAGTGGGTGTGTGTTTGCATGTATGGATGTGTTCTAGCATGTCAAGGCAAGTGCTGGTATGTCAAAACATGGTGCATGGTGTGTCATAGTATGTGCTGGCATGGTAAATGACGTCCTAGCAAGTTATACTATGATGTGGGATAATGTATGAGCATGTTAACATAGCATAGCATGATGATAGCATGGTATAACATGGCATAGCAAATATGATGTTCAGCATAACCTAGCATGGTATTATGATAATATAGCATGGCATGGCATAATAAACATGGTATTATGACTACCAAAAAAAAACATGGTATTATGACATGGTATGGTATGATAAAATGATGTTATGGAATGATATAGCATCGTAGTATGATGCAGACATGTCATTTGTATGATGTTTGAAGCTTTGGAAAATTGTCTTGGGTAAATCTGATTAATATCATATATCAGGTACAACTTGATCTTAAATTATGATTCGGATACCTTTCATTAACAAAGAATTTTATTTATACAATTAAAATTATCCTATTTTAATTATGCAAATACATTGAATTGAAATATAAAATAAAATTTTTCGGAAAGAGAAAATTATACCAACACAGGCTTTTTTAGAAGGAGAAGCTCTAACCTTAAGAGCTGACCGACCCTAAAAAGTGTTTGGGGTTCTACCTCTCAAGTGCAAGAGGGCAGTCGTAGTTTTAACTCGGAGAGTCCGAGGTCGAATTCACAGGGAGCCTATGTTATTTAGTTTCTAGGTTGTAAAAAGACTTCAAAATCTAAATGCAATCAAGCTCTAAAGTTCGATTTACTAAAGTCTAAGGGTTGGTAAATTTGAAATTCAGTTTCAAAAAGTTGAAGTTAATATTACTTAAAGAGAATATGTTTTGAACGGATTAAATAAAAATTAAAACTAACTTAATTATAACAAAAATTAAATTAAATTGCAAACTCAATAATAACGAGGTTCTTGATTCAACTTCAAGTACGGGTAGTTCACTACTTTGCCTTGGGATATTTTAGATTCAAATCTAGATTAGGGTTTAGTTTGAGAAGTGTTAAGAATATTTTAATCAAAAGTTAGTACCAGTGATTTCAAACGAATACGGTTAAAAACTTTTGTTTCCGAAAGTTTTTCAAACTAACGAAACTAGAAATGTATTCGAAACCTATTTTTAATCTTGTTCGAAAATATGTAAACAGTTATATTCGAAAACCCATACTAGTGACTTCAAACGAGTGTGGTTAAAAATTTTCGGTTTTGAATGTTTTCGAAACCAGTTAAAATAGGTTTTAACATGGTAGATCCTTATGCATAAGCTCACACAACCCATGCGAAGGGTCTACAAACATCCCAAAGTTTTTCGTGAACTACCCATTCTTGATTCGTTGAATCAAGAACTAGGGTTTGACGCTACGATCATTTTAAACAAAATAAAAGAAATAAACATGCATTCAAACATTCGATCTACCATTGGAAATAAGCGAAACATATTATTAAAGAAGGAACTGAAATAAAACTCACAAGATTAATTGTTCGGCAAGAAAGAAATGACAGATTACAGCCACAAGGAATGAAAGAGCTCCAAAAGCATCCATGACAATCTTCAAGAAGGTAAAAACTCTCTCAAAAACAAATCTAAGATTAATCTGACACTCAAAAATACCTAAAAAAGAATGTAAAAAATTGTCTCTTGCGGCCGTGCAGAAGAGTCTTTAAATAGTTGCAAGAAAACCTTAGAAGATAAGCTTCAAAATCGCGCTTCTGAATATACGGGGGTTCGGACAGTCTGATCTGGGGGTCTGGACCACAGAATGACATCTACTCCAATTTTTGCCCAGCTAGCTTACTGTGGTCCGGACCGTTTGGTATGGGGGTCCAGACCACCAAGTGCATTTTGTGTAGCTTCTTTTCTTCCTCCATGTTGGGTCTTTGGGCTAGTCTTGGCCGTCAAAGGTGAGGTTTGAATCATGATTTTTTCTTCGTCTTCATGGCTCTTTCCATAGCTATAAACTTTGACATCCTTGCCCTTTTTCCTACAAATAGAACAATAAAAGTATAAGTAACAATAATACTAAAACTTCAACTTTACTTACTTAAATGCATGAATAAGTGTTGAGTTAGGGAGTTCGTAATTGCACTTTTCAAGTGTAATCAAGAGCCTTGAGCGGGCCGGCTTTAAGGAATGAAAGAAGAGGGAGGCAGGTGGGATGGAAATGAGAAGAGGGGAAGCCTCCTTTATATAGACATTTTAAGTGAACAAAAGGTTTGCAATGCTTTGAAATGGCAAACAACTTTGTATAACCCAATCAACAAACAAGTTTGCTAAAACAAAATGGAAAAATCTTTCTCAAACCTGTTTTGTAGCTTTCTTAACTAAATAGGATGAGAAAAAAGGTTTGAACGAGCGAATACGTTTACAAAAACATAAAGGACGAAACCTTTTGCAATTCAAGGTAGGCCAAAAGGTTTTGGCAAAAGGTTCGCCAAAATCCTTTATAGCAAACAAAATGGCAACAAGGCCAAAATGAGAGATGCTTTAACCTGAGCCCCTGGTTGAGGCCATGCTCAGCAAAGTTTAAGTTTCACCAGCAAAGCTTCAGGCAACTCTAAGACCTTTGGTGTAGTTTTCAAGAGCTTCCGGGACCCCTGGCACTTTTTTGGAGCAATTTAGACCAATTAGATCAAAACTAGACTCAATTTGGAATTTTTGAAGTCAAGTTATGTTCATTTGAAAAATGTTGCACCAAAAGGGACTGAAACAGAGACTAGGTTACCCAATCCTTTGACTTAAACCTTGGAGGCTCCACCAAGATGACTCCTCCTACCATTTTTGGGCATGAGGAATACAAAAATGCTATCAGCGGGACTCTAGGACAATTTTATGAATTTATAAAAATTGACGAATTTTGCAAATGAATCAGTAAAGGGACCTCCTAAGGTTTGACTTGGTCAGACTTAGCTATGCCATTACCTTAGGGAATGAACTCTTAATATTTGTGTGTAATTTGACGGTATTCTAACATCATCTAGATGCTTAAATTATGCCTAGGGTGCCAGTAGCTTTCTTCTCGTTGATAGGAGCCATTTTGAGTTGGTGGAGCTCGGATGACCTCTAGAGTGGCATTTTGGCTACTCTGAGCCTACCTCTATGCCCTGTGACATGTTCTGGGAATTTATGTGCACTTTGTTAGCTTTCTTGGATTGATCTAGGTAGTCCATCTGGGTATCAGTCTTCGAGTGCACCGGTAAAGGCCATTCTTGATTTATGAACCAAATTGACCCTTGACTTTGAACTTTGGCTCTTCTGTTTATGTTGGAGTTGCCTATTTGATGTCTTAGACATGTTTGTGCAGTCTAGTGGCCTTCGGACTTAATCTTGGTCTTTAGCTTGGCTTCTCCCTAGCTCTAAGGGTACAACCAATACTTTGCTGATTGTTTACTTTTTATCAACTTTTGACACTTTAACATATCTTACAATTAAAAGAACTTAATTAGTAAAGCACCATTCAACTAAAAGCATTAAATATTGTATATATTTGAATGAGAGTGCAAAATTGGGGTGTTAACACCCAAAAAAGAACTTATGAAGAACTTATGAAGGATAAGGGGATGGAGGTGCAAGAGTACCCTCAACAAAGGAGTCATCTGGCCATAAGTCTAGACCAGCTACTATATCTTCCCTATCAGAGTCAACATCAACAAATAACTTGCCATTAGCAGCCATTCCGCCCCATACATCATAAGTTGGAGGGTCATCAAGGTTATCCATTTCAAATAAATCCAAGTAGGATTCATTAAAGTCATCAAGATTAGCTATGTCCAAATACCTAGGCTTGTAATTGATGCATAATGGATTCATCACAATTCATAATACCCTCATAATAATGGAAATAAAAAAAAAGAACAATAAATAAAAACAAAATTAAAAGAGAATATATTACATTCCTGAAAAAGAAAGAAAGAGAATAAATAAATAAATGAGTAGTTATACGTTATAAACCAGGTTCAAATAGAAAACCAAGTCTAGAGAAACAAAGAGTTTAAGGTTATAATAATCTAAGTGCAATTCAAGCCTAAACTTAATAATACATGCACAAAATAAGAGCAAAGTAGATAAGAATAGAGATGATTTGCCAGCTATCACTATTGTGGTGGTGGTGGGAATGGTACTCTTGTACCATAATGATAGTTATATAAACTCCTGAGGATTCAAGTGTTTTCATCCTATGTAATCTCCAGGTGCACCATCCTTTCATCGATACTTACAATTGTTTCTCCTTGATTGCGTAACATTTCCGCAATCTAGCAGTTGGTCACCTCCTTCTCGTCTTCTGTCACTGCTGCTTAGGGACTGCTCTCAGGTTCAAATTGAGCACCTCAGCTCTTTTTTTCCTAGATGATCCTTAGGGGCGGGGCGGGCTTTAATAAAAGACTAGTAGGTTAAGGTAGGTGAGGCTTTTTCATTTTGAAAGGTGTTAATTATTTTTACCCCTTGAATTTCAAAAATACGGATCAGCACACCCCAAAAAGGCATCCTACCCTGCCTTTTTAGGTGCTCCACAAAGTCCACATTCATCCCGCAGTAGACTAAGTAAGTCTATGGATTTCCCTATCCCAATGGCATAAAGGAGAGTGGCTCTCTTATCTTCATATTTAGCAGATCAGTTATAAAGTTTATACTATTGAACATGTGCAGTGGCCAGTATCTACCGATAAGGTTAGACACTCTAACTTAGCCAGTTACTTGCCAGTCTACTTCCTCTTTAAAAATTTTCTTTAAAAATTTCAACACCTATTCTGCTCATACTAGGAACACGTCCAAGAAAGAATAGAAAACCGAGAAACATTGGATGGTGTAAATTAAATAGCGTGGCAAATGATTCAAGGGTCACTCTAATATCTTTTCCTCTCACATAATTGATGATTTCACTGTCTCTTTCCTTTTCCTCTTCAGGTGGCATTATATTAAAGAAAAATTCTCTCACTATTTCAAGCACACATTGTGGATGGACTTTTGCAAAAAATAGTCACCCACAGCCATTAAAGTCTTTGTACCACCTAAATTTATGTCTCGTAAAATGTTCAAGCTCCAAAGTCCTCTTAACCACTATAGGTTTGTCCCTCCAAAATTTACCAAAATTAGCCTCAACTACCATAGAATTAAATCTATGGCGGTCATAGGATGGAGAAAAACTAGCTCATCTACAAGGCATTTTTCGGGGCCCCATTACTTCATAAATGAACCAAAACAAATATAGAAAATTACTAAATCAATTCATGTGGGTCCCAGTTTTTTACTGTCAAGTTTTCTCAAAAAATTTTCAACTTGATGAAAACATGTGAGAAAGTTTTTGAAAATTTTGTTACAGTCTATGCACCGCTTCTTCACAAATGGCAAATCCTAAGTCCACCCACAAATGGTGGCCCATACTGCTTTGCCAAAATACAAAAGTTTCATCACACTACACCATTCTTCAAACAACCAAGATCAAGAAACCACATAAGTGAGTCTTTGTAAAAACTGATAAGCTTGAAGAGTGGGGAGACTTCACAAGTAAGTCTTCAAAGAACTACAGATTTTACATGAATAAACCCAAGAAAGTCTGAGAGACTTATCATAAGATGATGAACAAGCAAAGAGCACGAAGAACTTATGAAGAACACGAAGAACACTCTGAAACCTTTGCAGATTCTTGAACTTCAAATTCGCCCAAAATAGCTAGAAGATGATAAGAAGGACTTGGATCATTAGATTTTGGCCAAAAAATGGATCAGTAATGCTCAGCTAGAGAGAGAGAAAGTGTGTGGGAGTAGAGAGATATTAGAGAGGTAGTGCATATAACATAAATGGCCAAGGAAAGAATTAAAAAATGAGCCATTTGGTGCACCATGTTTGAACTCCAACCCCTCATCCAGACATCAGGAGCAATATATTTTGGCTGAATGGTTACTGGAGTCCAGATGCCAGGGGCATTTTGGCTTTTTCTGACCTTTTTCCCTATTCTCCTTGGTTGTGTGGCTTGGGTTTTAATTTTACACTAAAATACAAACTTAAAAACAACAAACTATGGTACAAACAATAAATTTGGAGATTCTAAGTGGAATTACTCAAACTATGGGGGATGTTGGGGATCTTATGTTTCAACTGAGGCCACCAAATTCTCCAAATATGGCTTTAAACGATGCCTGTTCGCGTTGAAGTAGTTCTTATTCTTTAGGTTCTCAATTTTGACAGCCTCGTGCTCAGACATGTAGCAAACAATAAATGGACCAACCCATTTAGATTGAAGCTTTCCTGGGAATAGATGAAGATGTGATCAATAAAGCAGGACTTTCTATCCTTCATGAAATACCCTTCTTGCAATATATTTATCATAAAGCTTCTATATTCTCTATTTTGAAATCCTTACATTTTTTAATGTATCATTTCAAAGCTCATCGATTTCTATTAATTGTAGCTTATGACAAAGCCATGCCTTGTTAATACTAATATTAAACTATTTAGTGGCCCAATAGGCCTTGTGTTCCAGCTCGAGAGATAGGTGACATGGCTTCCCATAAACTAACATATATGGTGACATCCTAATGTGGTTTTATATGCAGCCTTATATGCCCACAGGGAGTTAACTAAGCGTAGAGACTAGTCTTTATGGTTTGGGTTAACTATCTTCCCATGGATTTGCTTTGTTTCTCTATTTGCAAGCTCCGCCTGCTAACTCGATTGAGGGTGGTAAGGCGTGCCTACTTTGTGGACAACGCCATATTTGCATATGAGCAAGGCCACTGGCCTATTATAGAAATGTTTGCCACCATCACTAGTATTGGCATAAGGAAATCCAAACCGAAAAAAGATGCTTTCATGTAAGAACTTAAGGACTACCTTATGAACATTTGTTCTTGTTGTTGTCGCTTCAACCCATTTGGATACATAGTCGACACTACAAGGATGTACTCATCTCCAAAAGAACTAGGGAAGGGACCTATGAACTCAATGCCCAAGCAATCAAAGATCTCTAATACTAGAATAGAGGACAGTGGCATCATATTTGATGAGTTAAGCCTCTACCAGTGATCAAAGGAAGTACAAAAGTTTTGCGCATCCTTGAATAGAGTGGCCAATAAAAGCCGCATTGTAATATTTTAGCGGATGTCTTTGAGGCTGAGAACTGTCCACCACACACATGATTTTGACAAAACTGAATAATAGTAGGCACCTCCCAATCAAGAATACATCTTCGCACCATTTGGTTAGGACAATATTTGAAAAGGTATAGATCATCCCACAAGAATACTCGAACATTTCTTAGGGATTTCTTATGATTCGTCAAAGTCCATTCAGTGGGCATTTGTCTTGTCACAGATAGTTTGTACTATTAGCATACCATCGGAGGGTGGTTGATGAAATTGTGGTCACATTAAACAACTTCCTATCAGGGAAGTTATCATTTATCTGAGTCTCATTCTTCATATGAGCTTCCTTTGGCAAGTGGCATAGGTGGCAAGCGATGACATTTTCCAAACCTTTCTTATCTCTAATCTTAAGGTCAAACTCTTGTAAAAGAAAAATCCATCGAATTAATCAAGGTTTGGCCTAGGGTTTGTTTAGCAAATGTTTGAGTGTAAAGTGATCTGTAAATGGGATAACTATCGACCCAATGAAACAAGAATGGAATTTCTCTAGTGTAAAGACAATGGTTAGAAGCTCATTCTCTATTGTTAAGTAGTACCATTGGGCACTATTTAAAGTTTTACTGGTGTAATATATAACATGTGCCTTCTTATCTTTCCTTTGTCCTAAAACAACACCAATCACATGGTCAGTGGCATCGCACATAAGTTCAAAAGGTAGTGACTGATTAACACATAATATTGTACTTTTATACACTCTTTAATGTGCTTATTGCATAAATACATTCACTTAAAACTTGGTTTTATTGTATATTTCTTATATACTTATGTTTTGTATTGATTGCAATTTTTAGGAATTAAATCTAGGCAATTAGAGGTCAAATCAAAATAAAAATGCAAGTGGAAGAAGTCATATGAATGTGAGGTAAAAAGAAGAATAAAAGAACAAAGAAATGAAGGATTAAGGATTTGGTATGAACTAAAGTTCAAACAACAAAAGGGTGGAACATCAAAGAGCTAAAAAAAATTCTAAGGCATGAAAGTGGTGCGAATAAGGGTTCGAACCACACCTTGTTCACACCCTTATTCAAACAACAAAGGATAGATCAAGACTTTAACTCTAAATTTTTCTAAGTTATGAGCCATGGTGAAAACAAAGTTTCAAACCACCCCTTGTTCGCATCCTTGTTCAAACAACAGAGGAGGATTAACTTCTAAACTTCAAATTTTGGCTAAGTATGAAATGATGGTTCCAACCTTTGTTTGAACAAGACCATGAAAACCCTCTTGTTTGAACCATTGTTTGAACAAAACCTTAAAATTCATCTTATTTGAACCCTTGTTCGATCCAAGTGAGTCTCCTATACATTTTTTTGTAATTCCTTACTCTTTTTAAGGGCTTTTTGGTCATTACTAACAATTAGTTTATTCTATATAAAGAGAGATCTATAGAGAACTAAGGGAACAACATTCATATACATAGTTAGAGATAGAGTAGGAGTTATATTTAGTCGAGAGAGAATTTAAATCTTGTTTGGTAGGATAGAAAATTTCATTTTCCTTTTCAATTCCTCTTGTAAACATATTTCAATTTAATACAAGTTTGAGTTTCTCTTGTACTACGAGTGAGTAATTCTCTTACTTTGATGTAAATCAAGGAGAGTAGATGATATATGGATTTTCAAGGAGAGTAGATGATAGTTGATTTGTTTGGATCCATTAAAATCATCAATTGTTAATTCTAGATTGAGCCTTGTTTGTATAGTTTATATCAATTATATGTAAGTTGCTAATTAGATTTTTCATGCACTTTCTTAAAGGATTTGTATGTGAATTACTAATATAGAATTTGTATGTACTCTCTGTAGATTATGCACTCCAAATGTTTGATTTGGATTTTCAATTAGATGAACCTAATTTTGTCGCCAAATTTATCAACTATTGCTCTAAATTGTGCTTCATTGTTCAATTTCTTTAAGTATTACAATGATTGATGATTAACTTGTTTAGATCTTTTGAAATCGCTAGTTGATATTTCTTGATTAACTCTTGATTGTATAATCCATGTACATTATATGTAAGTTAGTTGGAATACTTATGCCCGATCTTAAGGATTTTGTGTGTGGTTTGCCACCTAGAACTCTCATGTATTCTATATAGATTTTGTGTGTGGTTTGCCACCTAGAACTCTCATGTATTCTATATAGATTTTTATAATTGTTTTTAGCTTAATCAATATTAATTTCTAAATTGGATTTAATTGTTGCCTCCTAGGTGTTTGATTAAATGCCTAGGTAGGTTTCATTTTCAAAATTCGAACCTATTTTTCTTGATTTTTCTTATGTGACACTTACTAATTGAGAGAAGAAGAATTGTGAGTTCACTACACCTTTCCCTATGGGTATGACTGGTACTTCACCGTTTATAAATTTAAATTGCTACAATTAACCACATTACACTTGGGGTTTATCCGCTCTCTTTACTAAGAGAACACAAGCAGTGACCAATTAGGCAATACATGATAGATGCTATAGTTAGGTAATCTTCCAGCTTATCATGTGTGTCTTAGCACTGCTATATCCACTGAAATGGTACATCTCAAGTTAATAAGTGGCACAAAGGCTTTAAAATGGCATTAAAGGATCAAATAAAACATCAGTAAAAACCAGCATACCCTAAGAATGAATGAATGTCTTTGTCGTTTCGTGCGGTAAAAAGTTTCTGAATTAGCTCAACTTTCACCTGATCAACTTGAATTCCTGATTTTAAGAAAATACGCCTTAGAATGATACCTCACGCCACCATAAGATGACACTTCTCCCAGTTCAACATAAAGCTTCACTCTTCACAGGGTGTAAGCACTCTTTCCATGTTCTCTAGGCATTTTTCATAAGAATCATTGTAGACTGAAAAGTCATCCATGTTGTGACCAGATCTATGTGCCGAGCCGATGGGCATGATTTATAAGTCTTTATTGTGACATGGTACATCTGAGATCATCCAAATATGAAAAAGTACATTTTTATTTTGAAATAAGGCCTTGATTATAGGGACTAGGAGTCGCCACCTGACACTTTCAAAATAGGAGTGTCAAGAAATCTAAGTTTTAATTCTAGTTTAAAATGCTTTGATTTATGTTTTTGAAAGATGTGACAAAATGACCTCTCTAGTGACTCTCGACTAGTCTGTATACTCAAAGATAATGGATCTAGGGATTTGGTTATGCACGAAAACAATTATACATCGATACCTAGGGATATTAGTGTCTTTTTCCACACTTTGCAATCATAATCTCACAAAATAATGTTCTGATTTTCAATGATCACAGCATACAACCTAAAATGCAAATGATGTATGAAATATGAGGTAGCCGAGCTTAGCTGATGTGTACAAGTGTAGTGCAATGCCTACCTATTTGGCAGTGATGCACCTTAGGAGGTTCGATATGGTAGTTAGACCTCTAAATGCAAATTAAATGCTAAGGCTACTTCTAGTTTCCACTAGAGATGCTTTGTAAAAGATAAATCCTGCTGGGTATTAGACTTGTACACGAAAACTAAGCTTAACATGGAAGTGGACTTATATAGTCCTTATGCATGAGTGAGTGAGTGAGTGCGTGTGTGTTGTGAATGGAGTTAGAAAATGTTCTGTGAAGATCGAAGTAACCAAACTCAATCTATATGGTCGAGCTGCTTAATTACTCGGTGAAGGGATCAAGCCAACGTAGTTCAGACCCATGGTTTGAACTGTGTGTATTTGTAATGCTAGATGTGTGTGGGAGCCTTGCTCTAACTCTAGGTCGCTCCTTACACAGATGGCCTATGAAGACCCTGGTGACCAGGCTCAAGCTACCTGCTTGAACTACCTATGTACCTTCAAAAAAGATTAGGTCTACGTAGCTCTAAGTTAGCGCCTCATGTAGATGTAATGCGCAAATGTCTATGCGAACAAATGCAAATGTAATTAAAATGTCATGGATGGTAAACTAATTAGTTTCCAGAATAATAAGTCTCATCATTGGCTAGAATGTGATGCTGTGGATGGCACATGATAGACTAGTCTAGAATCCAGAATGCTGTGGCAACAAACTGGTGGCCTTAACATCATAATCGGCCGAATTAGGCTAAGCGTACAAGGGAATAACCGATAAGATCAATGCTATAAAAAGGATCAATGTGGTGGAATTTTGTTCCTAATATGGGATAAGGAAAAGAAAGAGCCTAGTTCTAGATATGCATTAGAGTAATCATCTTTGTATTGTGAAAGTCTAGTTCTAAGACTAAAATGAAAGTTAGCGCTGTACGCATAACTTTAGGAAGAGTGTTTTGCTCCAAATGATAAAGGATAGTTAGCACCTCGTGCTTAACTAGGAAAATGAGCCCTACTCAAGAGTAAAAGAACAGTTAGCGCCTTGTGCATAACTGGGGAAAGGAGCTTTACTCTAGATAAAAAATGACAGTTAGCACCTTACACATAACTGGAGAAAATGAGCCTTGCTCCAAGTAAGGAAGAACAGTTAATGCCTTACTTACCCAAAAAAAAAAAAAAACAATTAGCACCTTGAGTATAACTAAGGAAAGAGTTTCACTCCATTAAGGAGTTTAGCTCCGAAAAATAGCTAGTGTCTTGCGCATAACTTTGGAAATGAACTCAACTCTAATCAAGAACTCAGTTCCTGGTGATGATGATCTGGTCTGTGTGAAATGGCCTAAGAGCCTAATGTGATGCATTTGATATGTTAGGTATGTCTTAGTTATGTTAAATGTGATGACAATTTATATTCTATCATAGATGATAGTTCAAGGATGCATATCAGATATATCTATGGGAGTCATGACTTAGAAATCATTGGCTTAGCTAATTCTAAATCATTCGTGGTCTCTAGGGCCTCGTTCACTCAGGTGAATGCTCTAGGTTAGTAAACATTTGACTTCTAAGTCTGTGTCAACCCAAGTGGGTGTGTGGTTACATGTTTGAATGTGTTCTAGCATGTCAAGTCATGTGCAGGCACGTTAAAACATGGTGTATGGCATATCATCGCATGTGTTAGCACGGTATATGATGTCCTAGCATGTTATATCATGTTATTAACATGGCATAACATGATGATATGCCATGGTAAAATGGTATAGTTTGGTAATGGAATGGGGTAACATGGTATAACATCAAAATGCATCATGATATCATGGTATGACATGTCATGATAGCATATGAACATCGCATAACATGATAGGGATGATATGGCATGATGAGTATAATGTTTGGCATGGCCTAGCATGGTAATGTGATGTTATAAAATGGCATAGCATGGTAGACATCATATTATGGCATGGCATAACACGGTAGTATGATGTTATGACATGATATGGCATTCTAGTATGATGTGGGTATGTTATATGTATGATGTCTGAAAATTTAATAAATTGTCGTAGGTGATTGTAATATGAAAAGTACAATCATTAACCTTAATTAGTGATTTGCTAGGTGGATCTATATCTTAAAAAGATGATAAATTGTTTTTAAATGCATTCATGAGGAATTCTTGTGATTTGCAGGTGTTTGGGACTAAAATAGATGAAGTTGGGCTAAATTGGATGAAATCAAGAAGTTGGTTCGAACACATGTTTGAACCAACTGTTGTTCAAACCAATGTTCTAACCACAGAAGGCAAACCAGAAAAAGTTGCATCAGATTTTGGCTAAGTGTTGGGAAAAGTGGTTTAAACCAATGTTCAAACCATAGGTTGTTTGAACCTTGGTTAGAACAACAGAAGCCAAGTGTAGACCAACAAGTGCTGAATTTGACTAAGGCAAAGTGGTTCGAACCTTTGTTCAAACCACATGTGGTTTGAACCCTGGTTCGATCAACAGAAGGGTGAAAAGTTGCAGAGCTCAAAAATTTCTAAGTCCAAGACTTTGGTTCGAACCCTTGTTCGAACCAACCCTTGTTCAAACATTGGTTCGATCAACAGAAGCTGTGCAAGGTTCAACTGGAAGAAAATTTTCTAAGTCCCAGACTTTGGTTCGAACCCTTGTTCGAACCAACCTTGGTTCAAACACTGGTTCGATCAATAGAGGCTGTGAAAGGTCTAATTGGAGTGAGATTTGACTAAGTCCCAGAAATTGGTTCGAACCCTTGTTCGAACCAATCAGTCTGTTCAAACCTTTGTTCGAACCAACCTGCAATTCGAGGATCCTGAAATTCAGTTTTTGAGAAATGGGCAATTATGTACTTTTAAATGTTATATTTCATATATATATGTACGAAGGAGGTCGTTTAAGATAGAGATATACAGATTCATTTTCTTTCAGTTAAGCTTTCCTTTTAGAGAGAGAGAATTGTAGAGAGAGAGAGTGTATTTATCTTCAATTTCTTGAAGTTTTGTAGCAGATTTTCAGTTTTATGAATGGATTTACTTCAATTTCTATTATTTTCTTCTTTTATGATGTTTGAGTAGACTTCTCTCTTGGATTCAAGGCAAGTCTCGTAGTTGATTTGCAAGAATTTCAAGGTAATGGGATTAATGTTGAAATCTTATGTGTTAAAGGAAGAATCTATGTTTGATTTGAATTGATTATTGAATTTTGAGTTGAGATTTCAATTGAACTCCAATTTTGTATGGTTTATGGCTTTTACTTACAGATTCCTATATAGAATTATCATGCCTTTCTCTTGAATTTGTATGGTAATTGCTATTCTTAGGATTTATATGTAAGAACTATAAGCTATGCATATTAGGTGTTTGATTTGAATTCTCAGCAGAATTTTGTTCTTAATTTCTTATTCAAATCAGATTTGGATTGTTCTAAGTGGTTTTATATTTAGAATATCTTTTGATCTACCCTTTTTAGGTGTAGAATCCTTGAAATTTATTGTCAATCACTACGAGCTTGTTTTGGATCCAAGGTTTTCTTAAATTTGTTTCTAAAAACATTTTATCCAAACAACCATTTCTAAAACCAAATTGAATCTCTATCATTCATTGTGGGGTTGAAAATTTGTCTAAAACCTTTTCCAAGAATTGTTTGTTCACTAATTTTTACTAAGGCTCTCTGTGGACACGATCCGGTCCTCACCGGTTATTGTGCTTCAATAGACACCCTACACTTGGGGTCGAGCCAATATTGATACATTGGAATCGAGCAAGCACTTTTTGGCGCCGTTGCTGGGGAGCCTTAAGCAACGGTGAACGACGATCTTGGGAAGTTTGGGCGGATTCATCCTCACCACCAATTCCAACGACGAATTGCACACTTGTTGGGTAATCTCGTTCCATCTCTTTTATTTTCATTAGTAGTTTTTGATTTGAAATAAGCTAGCATTGGTAAACATTCATAAAGTGCTTGTGCTTGTGCATTTGTTGCATCTTGTGCATGCATCTTAGGTCCGGTAGGATTGTTCAATCAATTTTGCATCCACAACATCAACCTATAGAGGAATTCATCGAGTTTTCATTAACTTCATCATCCACATCATCTACACCACAATCACCATCATCATCGTCTATTTCTACTGATTTAGCGCATTTAATGGAAAATGTGGGAGACAATGGGCAAGATGGCCATGAGGCCATAGCTCCTTTAGATGCACAACCATTAAGGGAGTTGTTGCACCCCGTGCGACAAACTACCCCTTCTTGCATAATTCTTCCTCTAAATCAGAGGAATTTCACTTTTAAGCCTAGCACAATACAATTGTTACCCACATTTCATGGCATGGATTCGAAAAACCCATACACATACATGAAAGAGTTTGAGGATATGTGTGCCACTTGCATGGATCAAAATATGAGCGAAGACACCGTAAGGTTGCAATTGTTTCCATTTTCTTTGAAGGATAAGGCCAAAATATGGCTCAATTCTTTGAGACCTCGCTCCATTGGCACATGGAGAGAAATGCAAGCTGAATTTTTGAAAAAGTATTTCCCAGCTCACAGAACATTAATGATGCAAAAACAAATCATGAATTTTTCATGTCAACCAGGTGAGTCATTTTTTCATGCATGGGAGAGGTTTAAGGATTTATGTAATGCATGTCCTCATCATGGATTTCCAATTTGGCGGTTCTGTAGTTTTTTCTATGATGCATTACCATCTGAGCATAAACAGTTAGTGGGTACCATGAGTAATGGTCAATTTCTTGATAAGTCGGCTGAAGAAGCCTATGAGTTTTTGGAGAAGTTGGCTGAAAATACCAAATCTTGGGAGGTAACATCACCTTCACCTTTAGAGTCTAGAGGAGTCCAAGCACAATCTAGTGGGAAATTAAGATTGAATGAAAATGACGATTTGAGTGCTAGGATAGCTGCTCTTACTAGGAAGGTGGAGTTACTTGAGACGAAGAAGGTGAACATGGTGAATGAGAGGGAAGTGAGATGTGTTATTTGTGAGATTCCTGACCGTAGTACTGATGAATGCCCCACGGTTCCAGCTTTCAAGGAAGTTTTGTATGGGCAAACTTCAAACACAAACACCTCACACAACTTCCCTAAGCCATACTCCAGTCAAACTCAAGCTCAGTTAGGACACCCTTCCCTTCCTAACCAATATCACCCTGGGTTGAGAAATCATCCCAATTTTTCATGGAGGAATGATTCATCTAGTGCACCCTACCCCCCACAATTCAATTCAAACCCTTCTCAAGGTCAACCACAAGGTCCATCTTCTAGTTCCTTCCAACCTCAATATAGGAAGTCATCATTAGAGGATACCCTTCAGTAGTTTATGCAAGGTCAAATTGGTATTAACAATCAAACTGCTAAGAATCAAGAGCAAACCAATAGGGCCATTAAGGATATTAGGAACCAATTGACCAAGCTCATTCAAAGTCAGAGTCAAACTGAAAAGGGTAGATTGCCTTCACAAACCATCCAGAACCCTCAGGGTCAAGTTCATATGGGAGAGACTTTAGGTGAGAAATCAACCCATGAACATGTGCAAGCAATTACTACATTGAGGAGTGGGAGGATAGTCGAAAAACCAGATGATCCAAGGTTGTTGAGGGTTAATGATAAAGAGGGAATGGTTTATGGTGAACAAGGGGAGAGTAGTGAACAAGGAGAGAGTAGAATAGAAAAGAGAAGAAGTGATGATGAAGGAAAGAGAAATGATGATGATGATGATGTGGTGGAAGAAGTTGTGAGAAATGAGAGAAATGAGAAAATAAAAAAGAACGAGGTTGAGAAGAATAAGGATGAGAATAAAGAGAGAGAACAAGTTGTAGGTTTCCAACCCCGACCACCTTTTCCAAGCCAATTGAGCAAGTCAAAGAAAGAGTTGTTAAACTCTGAAATTTTTGAGGTTTTCAAGCAAGTAAGGATCAACCTACCCTTATTAGATGCGATCAAACAAGTTCCATCTTACTCCAAGTTCTTAAAAGACCTTTATACTGTTAAGAGGAGGGTGAGTGTCAAGGAAAAGGCTTTCATGGCAGAACAAGTTAGTGCCATTCTTTAATATAAGACCCCACCAAAGTACAATGACCCAGGGTGTCCTACCATAGCATGTGTCATAGGTGAGCACAAGGTGAAACAAGCCCTACTAGACTTAGGAGCTAGTGTCAACCTTCTCCCTTACACAGTTTATCAACAGTTGGGTTTAAGGGAACTTAAGCCGACTAGAGTGACCTTGCAATTAGCTGATAGGTCGGTTAAGATTCCTAGGGGCATTTTGGAGGATGTGCTCATTCAGGTTGATAAGTTTTGCTATCCTGTGGACTTCATTGTTTTAGACACTCAGCCCACCCCTCAAGGTTCCATTCCACCCGTTCCTGTCATTTTAGGAAGACCTTTCCTAGCAACAACTAATGTAGTCATCAATTGTAGGAATGGTCTTATGAAAATCTCCTTTGGGAATTTGACAGCTGAGATGAACATTTTTAGAATTGCTAAGCAACCCATGGAGGAAGAGGAGGATATAAGAGAGGTGGACTTGATTCAGACAGTTACGGAGGAATATGTTGAGAGGGAGTTTGTTGGTGATCCTTTAGAGAAGGCATTGACATTAGGAGATGGAAAAGATTAGAGGGATGAGGTTGATGATGAAGATGTCTTGGAGGTGTTGAATTGGTTGGATAGTGCACCCATCATGTCTATAGAGCAATCTGACCAATCTATAGAAAACCTTACCCCAAACATGGTCAACCCTGGATCCTCCATTGTCAAGCCACCCAAGCCTAATAGGAAACCTCTTCCTAGTGAGCTTAAATATTCATTTTTAGAGGAGGAAGAGTCATACCCAGTGGCCATATCTTCTCAGCTTACTAAGGACCAAGAAGAGAAGCTAGTAGAGATGTTGAAAAGACACAAAAGGCACTAGGTTGGACAATAGCAGACCTTCATGGGATTAGCCCACTCATTTGCACACACTCCATTTATCTAGAGGAGGGGGCTAAACCAGTGAGACAACCTCAGAGGAGGTTGAATCCTAACATGAAGGAGGTAGTTAAAGGAGAAGTCCTTAAGCTCCTAGATACTGGGATCATATATCCCATTTCTGATTCTCAATGGGTGAGTCCTACCCAGGTTGTTCCAAAGAAGTCTGGAGTTACAGTTGTTAACAATGAGAGCAATGAACTTGTGCCCACTAGGATTCAGACAGGGTGGCGCATGTGCATTAACTATAGGAAGTTAAATGCCGTGACTAGGAAAGACCACTTCCCCTTACCCTTTATTGATCAGGTCTTAGAGAAGGTAGCTGGACAACCATTTTATTGCTTTCTCGATGGATATTCTGGATATAACCAAATCGAGATAGCCCTTGAGGATCAAGAAAAGACAAGATTCACATGTCCTTTTGGTACATTTGCTTACCGGCGCATGCCTTTTGGTTTGTGTAATGCACCGGCCACATTTCAAAGGTGCATGATGAGTATTTTTAGTGATTTTGTGGAGAAGTTTCTTGAAGTATTCATGGATGATTTCACTGTGTATGGGAGTGATTTTGAGGCATGTTTGAGGAATCTAGAAAAGGTGTTAACAAGGTGTGAAGAGAAAAATCTAGTGTTGAATTGGGAGAAATGTCACTTCATGGTGACACAAGGTATTGTCCTAGGCCATGTTGTTTCTTCTAGGGGTATTGAAGTAGATAAGGCCAAGGTAGAAATCATTCAAAAGCTTCCAACCCCTAGGTGTGTGAAAGATGTGAGATCATTTCTCGGCCATGCAGGGTTCTATAGGAGGTTCATTGCATCTTTTAGTGCTATAGCCCGACCATTGTGTAACCTTCTAGTTCATGATGCACCTTTTGATTGGACCCTTGAGTGTCAGGTTGCATTTGAGAAATTGAAGAGGCTACTCACCTCAGCTCCTATCATTCAGACACCTGACTGGACTTTGCCTTTCGAATTGATGTGTGATGCCAGCGATTGTGCCATAGGTGTAGTCTTGGGCCAAAGGAAAGATAAAAGACCTTATGTATTATACTATGCCAGCAAGTCCCTTAATGACACCCAAAAGAATTACACCACAACTGAAAAGGAGTTATTAGCAGTAGTATATGCACTAGATAAGTTTAGGTCTTATTTGATCGGCTCACATGTCATAGTTTACACAGATCATGCTGCCCTTAAATACCTCCTCACCAAAGAAGACTCCAAGCCTAGGCTAATTAGATGGATTCTATTGCTTCAGGAGTTTGATTTAGAGATTAAGGATAAACGGGGGGTAGAAAATGTGGTAGCGAATCATCTTTTTAGACTTCCTCAACAGGACTTGATAGCTTATGACCCTCCCATTAATGAGACCTTTCCAGATGAGGATTTACTTCTTGTGTCTACCATTGAGTCTTCCCAAATTCCTTGGTATGCTGACATAGCAAATTATTTGGCTTCAGGCATGATACCCTCTCATTGGACTTTGCTGGATAGGAAGAAATTCTTTAGGAATGTGAAATTCTTTTTCTGGGATGAACCTTATCTTTTCAAGTACTGTCCAGACCAAGTCATTAGGAGGTGTATTCCTGATAGTGAGTTTCAGAGTGTGATGAAATTTTGTCATACCTTGGCATGTGGTGGACACTTTTCAGCCAAAAAGACTGTGGCCAAGATCTTACAATGTGGATTGTACTGGCCCACCATGTTTAAGGATGTTCATGCATTTTGCCTTGCGTGTGATAGATGTCAGAGGCTTGGAGGCCTAACTAGGAGAAATATGATGCCTTTGCACCCCATTTATGTCTTGGATATCTTTGATTGTTGGGGAATGGATTTTATGGGGCCCTTTTTGAATTCCTTTGGATATGAATACATTTTGGTGGTCATGGATTACGTGTCTAAGTGGGTAGAGGCCATTCCCACTAGAATAAATGACCATCGGGTAGTGATCAAGTTTTTAAAGGAAAATGTGTTTTCTCGATTTGGCATGCCAAGGGCAATGATTAGTGACAGAGGGACACATTTTTGCAATAGACCCGTAGGTTTGTTAATGAAAAAATATGGGGTAGTTCACAAGGTGGGAACAGCCTATCATCCCCAAACTAGTGGTCAAGCTGAATTAGCCAATAGGGAGATAAAGAGGATAACTGAGAAAACAGTGAACCCAACTAGGAAGGATTGGTCTTTGAGGTTAACCGATGCATTATGGGCATATAGAACAGCATATAAGACCATTTTGGGTATGTCTCCCTATAGGTTGGTTTACGAGAAGGCTTGTCACTTGCCTGTGGAGATGGAGCACAAGGCATACTGGGCCATAAGACAATTCAATGAGAACATAGATGAGTCAGGCATTCAAAGGAAGTTGCAATTAAATGAATTAGAGGAAATTAGGCATGATGCTTATGAGAACTCAAAGGCCTCCAAGATCACCATGAAGAGATTGCATGATTTGAAAATTTTGCAAAAAGAATTGCATGTAGGCCAGAAAGTCCTTTTGTATGACTCTAGGTTGCACCTTTTTCCTGGAAAATTGAAGTCAAGATGGGTTGGACCTTACATTATCAAGTCTATGAATGAATTTGGGGCATTTGAGATCGAAAACCTTGTGGATGGGCAAGTTTTGCAAGTGAATGGCCATCGTTTGAAACCGTATCTTGAAAATTTTGTGGCCGAGGTGGAATCTTGGGAGTTGGAGGACCCACCTCCATTTGAATGATTGAAAGTTTTTGAATCAATGAATAAAATAGACTAGGAGTAGTGTTTAGGTTTATATTTCTTTTTCTTTTATTTTACTGAATTATCATTCAGGATTTGGGTTTCCTTATTTGCTCTCTTAACAATCTTTGTGAGCTTTGATGAATTAGCTTGACAGTTTCATCCAAGTTTGGGGGGAACAAGGAAGGAGATTCAATTCAGGTGACATCATTTGTGTGCATCAATTCAGGTATTTTTATAAAGGATTAGATTGACTAAGGTGACTTCCTTCCCATATTCATGATGATTTGATTGCATATTTCCACATTGGGGACAATGTTCAATTTAAGTTGGGGGGAGAAGTAACCATATTCATGATTGTAATTGTTGTGTTGGATTGATGTTGCATAACATGTTATAACCTGAGCATGAATGTTTGAAAAAAAAATTAAAAAATCAGTAAATTTTGAAAATTTTTGGAAATTTTGAAAATTTTTGGTTAATTTTAGGAATTTGAGTCTTTTTAGTTAAATTCTTTTGGTAAATAATAGATTTAGAGAGTCTTAGTCTTGGTGACAATTCAATTCAGTTCTTATGAGCTAATGCAAGAAGAGGTAGGATTCAGAGCTGAGCTAAACTGTTATAGGATTTCTGATGTACATTGGTTCAAACCCATGTTTGAACAAAAGATTAAGAGGAGTTTGTTCGAACCAATGTTCAAACCAGCAGTTTGTTCGAACCCTTGTTCAAACCAAGTCAGTCAGGTTATTTTGTTCGAACCTTTGTTCGAACCATCTGAGAAAAGTTTGTTTGTTCGAACAAGTGTTCGAACCACCCGACGGTTCAAACCCTTGTTCGAACCATCGGGCAGTCCTGGCAGACTATAAATAGGACACTTCAGAAAAATTAGGGCTCATTTCACTGTTTTGGGTCCTAACGCTGGTACGAACAGAGACGAGCAGCTTGAAGGCTTTGGTGTCTGATTTTGATTCCGATTGAAAGGGGTCTTTTAATTTGTAAATCCAAGCTTCATTTGGGCTGAAAAGGCATCAAGGATTTTTGCTCTGCATCAGCTCAAAGCAACACAGAGTTCATTGAGGTAGGATTTCAGACACTGTTCATCTTCTATCAGAAAAATTGAAGTAGGAAATTTGTTGAGTTGTGAATTTTTGGAGATATTTGGGTTAAATTAAAAATTGATTGGGTGTAAAAATTCGTGGTTTGGTTTATTTTGTTGAAGAGTTTCTTGTGTTGGTGGAATTGTGGTGGCAGTGACAGTGTGAGCTGGTGCCAATGAACTGTAATCTGATTTTGTTAGTTGTTTAACAATGACTTCACCTAAGAAAGTGTATGAGAAGAAGAAGAGGGGTAAGGGAGCTAGCTCTCAACGAGCTGAACTAGAAAAGCTCACCCCTACCAGGAAGAAAGCCAAAACCCAGCCTTCCTCTGTCCAACCTAAAATCAATGTATCAGTTCTAACCCAACCCACTGAACCAACAACTTTAGCTAAAAATGTAGCACCATCACCAGCTGAACTCACCCCAGCCATTGCCACTGACCAACCAAGCCATCAACTGGACCTCAATCCAACACCTACACCTCAGCCCACATTCAACCTACCCATTGAACAATTGCAATCCCATCTCACCCCCACTTCAGAGCAAACACCAAGGACACCCCTAGAACCCCAATCAGAGGCTACTACTGAAACCATTAGGAATTTGATTGAGGAGTTAAATGAGGAAGCTGGGAATGAGGAAGAAGAGGGTGAGCCTTATGATGACTTCAAGTTCTCAAGTGCTCGAGCACAAAAGGGGTTTGCCAAGTATTGGAGCAAGAGGTCTGTGATAGTGGAGAGAGGGATGGAGCTGAGCCATTTCCAAGGAGAAGAATTTAAATTGAAACAGAATTTTAAAGCAAGGAAATGGGAAAAATGGGCTCAATATAGTGGAGTAGCTGTGGTTCCCATTGTCCAAGAATTCTATGCCAACATCTTGGACCTTAAAAAGGAAGGGAAAGATTGCATTGTGACTAAAGTGAGGGGAATTCACATTGAAGTCTCTCCTAAGGATGTGAGGAAATTTTTTGGATTAAAGGAGGAAAAGCAACCTCAATTCCCATTCTCAATTGAGGAAGCTCTTGACAAAGATGCATTGGCCAAAGTGTTAACTGGAAACCCCAAAGCTGAGTGGGGCCACAAGAAGAAGATTGCTAAGAATAGGTTGAACTCAAAGTTCAACTCATTGCACTTCTTAGCATGTTCACAACTCAATCCAGTGATGAACACTTCTGAGTTGAGTTATGAGAGGGGCTTACTTTTGTATGCAATTGACAAGGGATTGAAGGTGGAATTGGGGCAACTTATCTGGGAAAACATGGCTGAGGCTTCCAAGATAAAGAAAGGGGTCAGTGGGCTACCATTTGCTGGATTCATCACCAAATTTGTCTGTAAGAGGAAGGTCACAACTGAACTAGGGGAGCAAGTGGCCAAGCCATTGGGGCATATCACTGCTTCATCTAGGGAAAAAAGTGCAAGTCATAAGAAGAAGAAAGAAGGGATCACAACTGAAGAAGTTATGGAGAAGATGCTAGAGAAGTGGGATGAAGTGAAGGTCAAGCTTGGAGAGATTAAGAATGACCAGTACTTTATCAAGCAAGAACTCCAAAGCCAAAGGAAGAGGATTGCAGCCATTGAGGCTAAGCTGGAGCTACTGCTTTCTTCTACAACTGCTGGGACTTCTTCAGTGCCATCTGAGGACCCTCCTCTTGGCTCTTAGATCTTAGGAGCTGTTTTGTTTTGTTGTCACCAAGTTAGGAGTTGTAGTACTTTTTGACTTTAGTTAATTTTGTTGCTTTATTGTAGAACTTTTTGACTTGTAGTAAGCCTGTGAAGTGGGTATTGACATGTTTTTGTAATCAAAGTCTGAATATGAACTTTTTGTGAAACTTGAAGTGAAATGAAATGAAGTTTCTTTTTAGTTCTTGACTTGATTCAAAGCATGTACATGGTTGATTAATGCTCATTCTTGAGAATTGCTTGTGATTTATCCTTTAAGTCTTAAATGTCAACATGGAGTTCAGAGTTTCAACACTTTTGAAGTTGTGTGAAATTAAATTGTGCATTCAAGAAATTGTGCGAGTATGAACTCTTAGGACATAAGTTGACTCAAGAAATGCATATATTTATTCTTTAATAAGTGGAGACTAGCCTTGTGAGATTTGAGCCTTTAGCTTCCTTTGTTGAGTGGTTGAACTTAATCTCACATGTTTTTCACATCTATATTCTTTTAGTAGCTCTAAGTACTTGTTTTGAATCCTTAAGCATGAGAAACTCATCAGCTTGAACCATGAACATTGGAATGGATTTGTCAACTCAATTGAACTATTGGAAGTGAAGTAGGCCATCCTTGCATTGTTGAGCCTTATTGACCTTTCTTTCTTAATTAATTTTCCTTAAGAGCCAAGTTGAGCTGTGAATGCATAAATGCATAATTCTTTTGGAGCCTTGAACAATACCTTAATCCTTATAAAATTTTAACAACCTACCTAAGTGCCTTAGTAGTGTATAAGCTTAAAGGAGGTAGAATGAGTCAAGGGTAGTGGTAGTTTTGAGGAAATGGAGGTTGATAAAAAGGAAAGAAAAGGAAAAGAAAAGTGATACAAGGATGTGTTTTTCATTTTCTAAAAAAAAAAAAAAAAAGGGGAAAAAAGAGTTTGAAGAGAATTGACATCTTGGGAATTCAAAAATGGTGAAGGAAAAGGAACAAAGAATGGAGTATGATTGAGAAGAGAGGGATCAAATTACACAACTAAGGCACATTTTGAAATATCCCCTCCCTTTCTTGGTCCCACATTTAACCCCTTAGCCCCATTACAACCCAATAAAGACCTAATGGATTTAAGGTGTCAAGTGAGTTGAATTTGAAGTTCTCAATGTGAAATAGTTCAAGATTTTCATTGCTATGGATTATTCCTTTCATAGAGCTACACCAAGTCCAATATTCATTGAATTTTATCGTTTTTAACTTAAGGAAGGTTCTTACTAGAATTGGCTTTACACTTACTCTTATGAAAGAATCTTCCAAGAGTGTCTCACCCAATTCTCATTTTATTAAAGAGAGTATGCCCTGTGAGGATTGAAGTCAAGACTTGAGTGAATTTTAGTGCATCATTGAGTTAGATTTATGTTCTAGTGAGGAATTATGAGCATGATGGATTGATTCATGTTTTAAGACCATACAATGAACAGAGGGTTGCTCCTATGAAGTTCCATGTTAACTTTTAATTGTCTTGTGGAGTTGAACTTGAAAATTCAAAAGAATTTGCATTAAGATGTCATGTACAACTTTGAATTAGGTTAAAGACTGAGAAGTGATTTCTTGTTGAGCTAATTTTCTAGGGCCTAGCAAATCTCAAGTTGGGGGGTGTGATTGTACTATGAAAAGTACAATCATTAACCTTAATTAGTGATTTGTTAGGTGGATCTATATCTTAAAAAGATGATAAATTGTTTTTAAATGCATTCATGAGGAATTCTTGTGATTTGCAGGTGTTTGGGACTAAAATGGATGAAGTTGGGCTAAATTGGATGAAATCAAGAAGTTGGTTCGAACACATGTTTGAACCAACTATTGTTCAAACCAATGTTCTAACCACAGAAGGCAAACCAGAAAAAGTTGCAGCAGATTTTGGCTAAGTGTTAGGAAAAGTGGTTTGAACCAATGTTCAAACCAGTAGGTATATCCGATTAATATCATACATCAGGCTTAGCCCGAACTTGAGTTATAATCCAAATACCTTTCATTGACAAACAATTTTTATTTACATAATTAAAATTATTTTATCTAAATTATACAAATAAATTGAATTAAAAAATAAAATAAAAATTTTCTAGAGAGAAAATTTTATCGACATGGGCTTTTTCTAGAAAGATAAACTCTAGATTTTTGGCCTCTACTTAAGAGCTCCAAGCACCGAGTATTGAATGAAAAAAATGAAGAAGAGGAGGTCCTAATTATAGGTTTTTCCCTAACTCGAGCAAAGCTTTCGCCTGAGCCGTACAAGTAGATTTGTCTGTTCAATCTTATAGATAAAAACTTTTGCCTGAATTTATAGGCAAAAAATCTTGCCTGACTTCACAGGTACAAAATTTTTCCTTGCTTCACAGGCAGAAATGTTCGCTTAATAATGCAGGTGAACATTTCAGCCTGACTTCACAAGCAAAAATCCTACTAAAGGGGTGTGGGAAACCCCTTTGGCAACTAGAAAAGGAAAATGGACCATTTGGCCTGTAGCCCCCAGCTCAAGCTATGCTTTGTAGGGTCTAGGTTTTGCCCTGATAGGTTCGACCCAATTTATAACGTTCTGGACATTTTTTGGGAACCGTAGAGACCTCCTAAACACTTTTTGGAGAAAATTAGTCATTTAGGTCAAATTTTGGTTCAATTTGGATTATACAAGATCAAGTTAGATCTGTTTGAAAACTGCTACTTTGAAACTAGTTGAAAAAGAATGGGGGCCAGCCAAGTCTTTTGACTGATACTTGGAGGTACCACCAAGATGGCTCTGACTACCATTTTTGGGTATAAGGAATTCAAAAATTCCATAAACGTGACTCTCAGACATTTTTATGAATTTATAAATAATTGACGAATTTTCAAGTCTTGGCTCTAGATGGACCTCCTAAAGTTTGATTTGACTAGATCTAATTATGTCATTACCTTAGGAAATTAGTCCTTGACATTCTTGTGCAATTGGATGGTCTTCTAATTTGATTTGAGGGTTCAAATTACATCTGATATGCCAATAGCTTCCTTCTTGTTGGTTAGAGCCATTTTGAGTCGGAAAAGCCTAGATGACCTCTGAAAGGGTCTTTTGACTATTCTGAGCTATGTTCTATGTTCTTTGATATGTTTTGGAATGTCTTGTTTCTTCTTATATGTTTCTGTCTTGATCTAGGTATTTCAGTTGATACCATCCTTCGGGTGTGTTAGTAGAGGCCATTTCTGACTTCTAGATCGGATTGACCCTTGATTCTGGATTTTGACTGTTTTGCTAATGAAATGATCACCAATTTTGTGTCTTGGACATGTCTATATAATTTGATGGCATTCTATCTTGATCTGAGCTTCCAACTTGACTTCTCCTTTTTCTAGGAATACAATCATCATTTTGCTAAATGTTTACTCTTTGTTGAATTTTGGCACTTTGACACAGACTACGATTACAAGAGATTAATCAATAGAGCACCATCCAACTAAAAATATTAAATATTATAGATTTCATGTAAGGAGGCAAAATTGGGGTGTCTACTTCTATCATCTCATTGAAGATACTGATCATACAGTATTAATTAAAAAGTAGCTAGCGCATTACACAGGCTAAAGGGCATTCATCTGTATGTAAATGTGCCAAAAGGACAAGTAAATGTGGTTTTTGCTTGATCCTCTAAAGTAACCTCAATTTCTTGTACCCTAAATAGTTGTAATGAAAACAATATATGCATGGTCAGCTACTCTCTTAAGAACTTGGTCAAGAAACGGTAATGGGAAGTGATCTTTCCTAATAATAGCATGGAGTTTACGATAATCAACGTAGACCCTCCATCTAGTTTGGATGCAAGTGGGTACTAATTCATTGTTCTCATTTTGAATGACTGTCATTCTGGCTTTCTATGATACTACTTGTTTAAAGCTCACCCATTAGGAATCAGTAATAGGGTAGATGATACTAACATCCAAGAGTTTGAGTACTTCTACCTTCACTACCTCTTTCATGTTTGGATTTAGATGCCTTTGCATCTGTCTCACAGGTTTAGCATCTTCCTCCAAGTAAATATGGTGAGTACAAAACAAAGAACTTATGCCATTTAAATCTAGCCTTTCGATGCATTTTCAAAAGATCTATCAATTAAATTTTTGGGATGTTGTGAGTTCAGCTGAGATCACAATAGGGTACGTCTCGTCTATCCCTAAGAATGCGTACTTCAAGTGTGCAGGTAACTATTTTCTCTTGGGTTTGGGTGTTTGGAGTTCAGAGGGTTTTGTCTTCTTTTGTAGTGGTTCAAGTTTTTCAAAAGGTAGGAATCCTATTACCTACAGACATTACTAGGCTTGACTTAAGCCAATTGAAAATTGTTCCCATATCTTCACCTTCAAGTTCTCCTGCTAATTTCTTCTCACTAAAACATATTGCTCTTTTAAGTGGGTCTTCTATGAACTCACAATCCACATAATCTTGAACAATAGTCTCCACTAAATCTACAATATGAACATCAAACACCTCTCTCAGTTGTTTACTAAATGTTAGTCTCAAATGTGATATTTCTGAAAGACATTTTCATTCGACCATTCCTACAACTAATTAATGCAATGGATGTTACAAGAAATTGTCTTCCTAAAATAACCGGTGTCTGGTTTAGAGCTAATATGCTCATTAAAGGTTCAATGCCCAAGATGATAAAATCTATAAGGAAACAGAAGTTCTCAACCTTTACCAACACATCTTCTAGTATTCCAAGCAAAATTTTAATTGATGTATTGGCCAATTACAAAGTTACTCCTATGGGTTTGAGTTCTTCTAAACCCAATTGTTTATAATCTAAGATAGTAAGTATACATTGGCGCCTAAGTCAAGTAGTGTTTGATCAATATAATGCTCCCCAATGTAGTATAAAATCGTAGGACATCTTGGATCCTTAAACTTCTGGGGAGTACAGAATTGGAGAATTGCACTTGCTTGCTCGATAAGGAAAGCTTTTTCTTTCACATTAAGTCCCCTTTTCACTGTGCAAATTTCTTTCAAAATTTTTGATATGAGGGAATCGATTTGATAGCATCAGGTAGAGGTATATTAATTTTGATTTGTTTAAAAACCTCTAGCATTTTTCCTGCTTGAGCCTCCTTCTTCAGCTTAGCCAATCTTTGCAGAAATGGTGGCTTAAGAACATATTCCTTAGTAGGTGTCACCGGTTTAGTCTCTTACTTCTTCTTTTCTACTTGTTCTTTCTCTAATTCAACTTCCTTCTCATCTGATGCTTGTGCCGATGTAGGTTCTTCCATCTAGTTGTTATCTTCTGCCATCTGTGTAGGTACTAACTCTTCCTTAGGCTCAGCTTCCCTAAGGGAAATGGTTTTATCAATGCTTTTACCACTCCTAAGCTTCGTGATGGCTGCACTTATTTAAAGTGACCCTTCAACTAGATTAGCTTGGGTACTAAGATTAGGTCAAGGTTGAGTGGGAAATTGGCCTTTAGGTTGTTTACTAAAGTTTTGAGTTAAAGAGTTAACTAACTCTTTATGTCATCTAGTGTCATGTTGTTCTAAGCCCACAATGTAAACTATGTGAAATTTCATGATATGCTGATAAGGATCTCAAACAATCAACACACACACAAAATAATAGAAGGCGAGATAAACAAAAGAGGAAACCCACAAAGGGAAACCTCAAACAAAACTTTCACTAAAATCAAACGTTGGTTACAAACTCAACCTCTCGATAGATCGACTCCTCGACTCTATACTCTTGTTGACGTTTGCTCGAATCCTCAATTCACCAACTCCTTTAGCGAAAGCCCTTCGACTCCTCGAAGGCACGATACTGACTCCTCAGTAACTTTGCTGAATCCTCAGTAGCTTTGCTAAATCCTCAGCATTCACAAACCTCGAACCCGAACTCCTTCAGATTGAACATGAACATGTTGGCTAAGTAATGGAGAGAATAATTGAACTTTCAAACTTCCAATCTCATGCGTATTCTCTCTGCCCGTAACCGTCAAGATGCCTAAGATATAAATATAGACAAACTGAGGCGGCTAGGGCTCGAAATAGGCAAAATAGGCTGAAATAGCACACCTCGCGGGAAAAGCACACCCGCGACCTTCCCGTAGCCTTCTCGCGGCTTTCCCGCGAATCAGTGTAGTCTTCCCGCACGCCTAAAATTTTGAATTCAGCTCTCAGGATTTTCCAGCGCCATACTGCAGCCTTCCTATGGTCTTCCTACGTAAATCAATTCTAAACCTTGTTTGACTTCTTCAGGATTTCTAGTATTATGCAAATAGTCTTGCCTGAGGCCTTTACATTTCTACTTAACTCAAGACTGTAGTGTCTTAGCCTACACTAAGTCTAAATATTACAAAATACTATCTTTGACTATGGATTTGCCAATCTACTATTTTCGCCTTAACAATCTCCCCCTTTGGCAATTTCATGTCAAAACTCAATAAATGAAATTACAAATGAAATCAATTCACATTAAGGCCTCAGTAAACTATTCCTTGACCAATTTGTTCTAATTATTTAACCTGTTTGCTACACACTTAAACAAAATGATCAAGGCATCTTGTGGAATAAATAAAAATTCAAAATTAACAAAAAATGAACAATGAAATAAAATATTCTCCCCCTTAATTAATCGACATATATTAACCATCAAAAAGTTAATTATTCTCCCCCTTAATAAATAAAATATTCTCCCCCTTAATAAACAAAAATCTTTTCAAGCTTTCTCCCCCTTAACTATATCTCCCCCCTAACCTATTCTCCCCCTTAACTATATCTCCCCCTTAACCTATTCTCCCCCTTTTTGACATGAATTGACAATAAAGTATAACGTGTATTCTTGATTGTTTCATTCCAAGTTCTATTTTCCCAAACACAAAATGAAACATAGTTTCAAAATTTTGACCATACATAAATAGTGACAAATAAGAATTCTAAGAATCACCCTACTTTTTATGTCATGAGTTGTTCACACATGTCATACCAATGGTCAAATGCCTGTGCGGTCTGTGAAATGAAGTTTAAGTGCAACATGATTAATACTTTTCACATACTCGCATGAATTTTAAAATTGCTCCTTTTGGACTTTGAATTGAATTGAGTAAGATATGCAGTGTTAGCTCTTCGATTAGTTTCTCCTTAATTCATTATTTTCAACTAAACACCAAGAAACAATCACATCTATCTTTTTTTGATTCCTCCTTCATCTCTTTATTTGTTCTTGGTGGCTTTCACATACTTTATGGGTAGGTAGCCTTCTTCCTATATCATCAAACCCAGAGGGTGGTTATTTTGATAACCCGCACATCAAAAGGCTAGCTTTCACTCTATCCCATATGGTAGCCCTTTCCAAATGATATATATTTTTTATGTAAGCTCAAGAGCAACCAATAGTCCAAAAAGGAGAATTTATTAAACCAATTAAGTAGTCAAAAAAATTTCTCATGATGTACTAAACTTCGTGCAATTACAATTCGGCACACCACTACCATAACAAGGAACAACAAAACATAGGATTTAGGTTTATCAAGAAATTCAAATTTATAACCTCTGTGTAGATCAAAAATTTTAATTCTATGACTTTGAAGTGTGTATGAAGTAATAGAACATGCAAGAATATCACAAAGAATAACATTGCACCAAAAAAAAATTCTAAAAAAAAAAATATCTAATCTACATGATTTCATAGAACTAGTTAAGAATATAACAATGATGCATAGCCTAGTTCATGAAACAATTTGCCTCTACATGTCAAGGTTCACCCCTTCAACAATCTTAGGAGTGTGGGTGACATAGAGATCACCCTTCCTAACCCAAACAGTTCTTATTTTTGAAAAAGCTTTTTGAGTGTTGGAATTGTTGGGTTTTGGACCAATGGGTTTTGAAAAATTTTTCTTTATTTCCTCACTAGCCAAGTCATGTAAGGTCTACGATTAAGATATGACTTTTGAAACCTTAAATGAGTAAACCTATTTGACACTTGAAAATTAGATCTCAAAGAATTCCTAGTGTCAACATAGGATAGGGGAAGCCCATATAATTTGTGACAATGTGGTCTTATGTGACTAGGTATACCACAATGAAAACATATAGGAACAAACTTGCGTTGCAAGTTAGTAGGCATACCTTTAGGCTTTTGAAAATAGGCTCTAGACTGATTACCTTTCTTTGGTTGAGGAGCTTTAACTATACTTGGAGCAATTGTCTTTGAGGAATTGGGGCTAGCTTTAGCTTCAAGATTGTCCACTTGCGTGCCAATGTAGCCAAGTCCTCTTTTGTCACGCGGGCTCCTTTGCATCCCAAGTATGTCATCAAGCTGGGAGAATGCAGTATTCATCTTGGATTTTATGGTTTGCAACTTCCCTTGGGCATCCTTCAATTCATTATCTTTTTTATCTAGTTTGGTCATGAAACTTGTTATCAATTCATCTTGAGTTTTCTTGTTTGCTTCAAGACCTTCAAATTTAGCTTGCAATTATTTCAGAGCAATTTTTAGATTGTCTCTCTCCCTTTTCAACACCTTGTTCTTCACAGTCAACTTCTCATTTTGCTTGTAGAGTTTATGACAGTCTTGGTATAACTGTTCATAGGTCTCTTCAACGTCTACTTCCTCATCTGAATTTTCTTCAACTTCACTTTTAGAGGATTCTTCTTTCTTACTCTTAGAAAATGATGACTCCATTGAATTTGTGGGGGCACTGGCTCTAACCATGAACGCAGTATAATTTTTTGGAAAATCTTCTGAAGAAGAGGAGGTACTCGACTAATCATCTGAATCATCAAGGGTTTTATTGGGTACATTCTTCTTGCTTTTCTTATTTCCACAGTCTTAAGCAATTTGACCATAACCCTGGCACTCGTAACACTTCACACCCTTAGACTCGTTCTCCTTCTTTTTCTTCTTTGAAGATTTCTCTCCTTTGACTTTCTCAATCTTTTTCGTCTTTCCTTGCTTACCATCTTTCTTTTTGAAATATTTTCTAATTTTCTTCGTATAGATAGCAATTTCTTCAGGAGAGGGAATTGACTCATCATTATTGAAGGAGGACTCATTTTCCTTCACTGTTTTTAGGGCAACTCCTCTAGACTTTGGTTTGATCATGTTGGCTTCATAAATCTGCAGGGAGCCAACTAAATCTTCTACCCTCATTGAATCAACATCCCTTGCCTCTTCAATAGCTGTAACTTTTGCTTGGAATGACAAAGGAAGGGATCGAAGAATCTTACTTACAATCTTTCGATTTGGAATTGGTTCTCCAAGGTTGAAACTAGTGTTGACAATACCACTAAGCTTTGCATAAAAACTATCAAAGAGTTCGTCTTTAGACATTTTCAACTTTTCAAACTCGGAGGTTATTTTCTGGAGCTTGGACTTCTTAATAGTGGAATTCCCTTCATGAGGTAATTTGAGGATCTTCCAAGCTTCTTTTGCAATCTCACAACTCGAAATTCTCATAAACTCATCAGGAGAGACTGCACAAAAAATTGAGCTCAGGGCTTTGTAGTTCCATTCTGCCTTTTCTTGCTCTACCTTGGTCCACAAATCCATTGGCTTCTCGACTATTACATTGTCGGCAGAATGAGTTGGTTTTACCCAACCTTTTTTAATGGCCATCCAAACATTGACGTTCAAAGAGATTAGATGGGCTCTCATTCGAACCTTCCAATATGCATAGTTGGTGCCATCGAACCACAAGGGTCTCGTGCTCGAACCGCCTTCTCTAGGAGGATCCATCAGCAAATAACAAGATCATGTTTTGTTTTAAAAAATATACCCACTCTGATACCAATTGAAATTTCGTGATACGCTGATAAGGATCTCAAACAATCAACCACACACACAGAATAATAGAAGGAGAGATAAACAAAAGAGGAAACCCACAAAGGGAAACCTCAAACAAAACTTTCACTAAAATTAAACGTTGGTTACAAACTCAACCTCTCGATAGATCGACTCCTTGACTGTATACTCTTGTTGACGTTTGCTCGAATCCTCAATTCACCAACTCTTTTAGTGGAAGCCCTTCGACTCCTCGAAGGCATGATACTGACTCCTCAATAGCTTTGCTAAATCCACAGCGTGTTGAATCCTCAGCATTCACAAACCTCGAACTTGAACTCCTTTGAATTGAACATGAATATGTTGGTTAAGTAACAAAGAGAATAATTGAACTTTCAAGCTTCCAATCTCATGTGTATTCTTTCTGCCTGTAACCCTCAAGATGCCCAGAAGATATATATAGACAAACTAAGGTGGCTAGGGCTCAAAATAGGCAAAATAGGCTAAATAGCACACCTCGCGGGAAGGGGGCACCCGCGGCCTTCCCGCGAATCAATGCTGTCATCCCGCATGCCCAAAATTTTGAATTCAACTCTTGGGATTTTCCAACGCTAAACTACGGCCTTCTTGTGGTCTTCTTGCGTAAATCAATTTCAAACCTTGTTTGGCTTCTTCAGGACTTCCAGTATTATGCAAACAGTCTTACTTGAGGCATTTACACTTCTAGTTAACTCAAGACTATAGTGTCTTAGCCTACACTAAGTCTAGATATTACAAAATACTATCTTTGACCATGAATTTGCCAATCTACTATTTTAGCCTTAACACTATGTACTTATGAACTTTTGAAATATCTCTTCAGTGGATTTCTACGGAGAGGTAACATAATTATTTTGGTATGGTCCCATATTCTAAGGTGGTCTAAAGAGATGGAATTGAGCTTATAGTATTGGAGGCGGTGGCACATCATAGTACTGTTGAGGTGCTTATACTCCATTATTCCTCCAACCCAAGTTAGAATGTCTCTTTCAAATCGGATTGTATGTCTCAAAATAGGATTTCCCCCTTAATCTAGTCCCCAGTAGGGTGGACAGAATTAGTTTATTGCAAGGACGGGAAGTTCAGCAGGTTGATTTTGGACTATCTCTCTACACATCGGTATAGTTGGACAGCCAATAGTTTATGAGTTTGACTATCATAAACTAAGCAATAGACAGCTACAACTAGTTCAACCATGGCTAGAGCATCCTTTTTAATCTTTAAAGTTTTGATCTCACTAGATAAAGTTGCTAACCTTGCCTTTAAATCATTAGCTTTGCTAAGCTGATGTATACCCTTTGGGTTAGTGGCTACTATCCTGGTTAGTTGAGTTCCAATTACTTCCCAAGTCTAAGCATTCTCTACCAAGAAGTCGAAGAACTTAAAAGCTTGCTCAGGTGATTTATCACAAAAACCTCTGTTACATATCATTTTCACGAACTGCTTGAGTTGTGAAGTTAGGGAGCTATAGAACTAATTAGTTATCCACTACAACTCAAGACCATGGTGAGAGTATGAGTAAAGGAGAACTTTGTACCTCTCCCTGCACAGGAGGAATGTTTCTCCTGATTGTAGTGAAAAGTTTGAAATTTGATGCTGGATAGCATCAGTTTTATGAGGCAGAAAGAATTTTTTTCAAAAACTTCACCTTTATTTCATCCCAGGTGTGTATGAAATTTGGTTGAAGAAGTTCAAACCACCTAGTTGCCTTTTCTTTTATAGAGAATGGAAAGAGTTTAAGAAAAATAAGGTCAAAAGGAGAGATTTGGTCTCTAAAGTTCACACAAATATTTCAAAACTAAATTAGATGATTGTAAGAATTTTTTGAATCTACACTATGAAAGGTAAGAAGAAGTTGGATCATCCCAGACTTTAAGTTAAAAGCCTGTTGGTTCTCAAGCCAAACGATGCATGATTCAAGCGTATCTCTTGCCTATTGCGAATAATCTCTCAGTAACCTCACAAGAGGTGCTTGATGTTACCCATCATTGGGTTCTTAAATCTATCCATTTCCTCCATCATTCTTGCCAGCCATTTCAGGTGTAGGAGATGTTGAAGAAGTAGAAGAAAGATCAAGCCACTTGTCCTCTAAAATCATCTAAGGACCTAGACACATTATCTTTGATCATCATTTGATGTTGCATAAATTGTTGAACAAATTCTTCAAAGGATCTCTTCTGGGGAGGTTGATATGCAATAGGATTGGGCTGTTGATATTGGGATGATGGTAAAAAGGGTTGGACTGGTTGGCTTTGATTATCATTTTTCCACCCAAAACCTGGAGGATTTTTCCATCCCTGAGGGTAAGCATTGAGATGTTGATTTCCCCCTTGATACTTAACATTCCCACCTTGTGGGTAGGAAGTGTTACCCTGGCCTCTATTTTGAAATGGTCGGTTCTGTGTGTTATTAACATACGCATTGCCATAAGCTACTTCCTTAAGTAAATGAAGCTCTGGACATGAATTAGGATCATGTCCTACTTGGTCGCATGCCCAACACACCACTTGTGCTTCCACTAACTTCTCTTTGTTCTTAAGTTCAAGTGAGTCTAACTTACGTTGTAATGCAGATATCCTAGCACTCAAATCATCCCTCTCACTTAACATCAACTGACCACTAGATACGGGATTCCTATGCTCTAGAGAAGAAGGTGGTCCAATTTCAAAATCATTAGAGTCCTTGGCCACCATATCAAAGAAATCCATAGCATCTTCTGTAGTCTTATTAAATAGGGTACCATTGCACATGGTAGAAACTAGTTGCTTAAGACTAGGAGTTAGGGATTCATAGAATATGCTCACTAACCTCCATGATTCAAAACCATGGTGAAGGCAAGCCATCAAGAGGTCCTTAGACCATCCCAGGCTCGACAGAAATTCTCATTAGGTTTGCAAGAGAAAGTGGTAATCTGTCGCCTATAGTACTGAGTTTTCTGAGTTGGGAAATATTTCTTAAGAAACTCAGTCTGCATTTCACGCCACGTTCCAATAGAACGTGGACGAAGGGAATTAAGCTAGAACTTGGCTTTGTCCTTTAAGGAAAATGGGAAAAGTTGAAGACACACTACGTCCTCATTGACATTGTGATCTATACACGTGTTGCTCACTTCCTCAAACTCCCTAAGATGGTTGTAGGCATTTTCAGAGTCAAGGACATGGAAGGTAGGAAGAAGTTGGATGATTCCCGGCCTAAGGTTGAAATTCCCCCTATTTAAAGGTAATATTATACATGAAGGTGTAGTGTGCCTAACAGGGTTGAGGTAATCTTTCATGGGAATGAAACCTGGAACCTCTTGGGGTTCATTATCCCCATGCACACTCCCTTCCTCTCTTACTTTAGCCATTGAGTGAAAGGAAGATGTGGTAAGTGAAACTGTGGAAAGTGAGGTTGGTGAAAGAGATTCGGGAAGGTATGAAGGATCACCTACTTCAGATTCAGCTACGACTACCCTACCCGATCTTAACAGCATGCAAGTAACAAGTCTCTAAAAAAAAAATTTTTAAGCCCAAATTTTAAATTTTTTTTTTTACTAAAGAAAACTAAAAAAAAAAAATTAGAAATATCCTAAAAACTAAATTTTGGCTCCCCGGCAACGGCGCCAAAAACTTACCGACCCTAAAAGGTGTTTGGGGTTCTACCTCTCAAGTGTAAGAGGGCAGTCGTAGTTTTAACTCGATGAGTCTGAGGTCGAATTCACAGGGAGCCTATGTTATTTAGTTTCTAGGTTATAAAGGAAATTCTAAATTTAATTTCAAGCAAGGTTTGAAATTCTATTTTAACACAATTAAACTAATAAACTCAAGAATTCAAGGTTTTTAATGAATTAAGCAATATCTCAAGAAATTCATCTAAATTTAAAAACACTACTTTAAATTTCAAGGTAAAGTAAGTATGATGGAAATTAAATCGAATTGCAAATTTAATATGAACTAGGTTCTTGATTCAACTTCAAGTCCGAGTAGTTCACTATTTCACCTTGGGATGTTTAGATTCAAATCTAGATTAGGGTTTAGTTCGAAAAGTGTTAAGATTGTTTTAATCAAAAGTTAGTACCAGTGATTTCAAATGAATATGGTTAAAAACTTTTGTTTCCGAAAGTTTTTCAAGCAAACGAAACTAGAAATGAATTCGAACCCTATTCTTAATCTTGTTCGAAAGTATGTAAACGGTTATATTCGAAAACCCATACCAGTGACTTCAAACGAGTGTGGTTAAAGATTTTTGGTTTCGAATGTTTTCGAAACGAGTTGAAAATAGATTTTAACATGGTAGATCCTTATGCATGAGCTCTCACAACCCATGCAAAGGGTCTACAAACATCCCAAGGTTTTTCGTGAGCTACCCATTCTTGATTCGTTGAATCAAGAACTAGGGTTTTATGCTACGATCATTTTAAACAAAATAAAAGTAATAAACACACATTCAAACATCCAATCTACCATTGGAAATAAGGTAACATATTATTCAAGAAAGAACTGAAATAAAACTCACAAGATTAATTGTTCGGCAAGAAAGTAATGAACTATCACAGCTACGCGGAATAAAAGAGCTCCAAAAGCATCCATGAACAATCTTCAAGAAGGTAAAAACTCTCTCTAACTAATCTAAAATTAATCTAACACTCAAAAATATCTGAAAAAAATGTGTAAAAACTTGTTCTTGTGGCCGTGCAAAAGAGTCTTTAAATAGTTGCAAGAAAAACCTAGAAGATAAGCTTCAAAATCACGCTTCTAGATACACTAGGGTCCGGACCTTCTGATCTGGGGGTCTGGACCACAAAATGACATCTTCTCCAATTTTTGCCCAGCTAGCTTATTGTGGTCCGGACCGTTTGGTATGGGGGTCCGGACCACCAAGTGCATTTTGTGTAGCTTCTTTTCTTCCTCCATGTTGGGTCTTTGGGCTAGTCTTGACCGTCAAAGATGAGGTTTGAATCATGACTTTTTCTTCGACTTCTTGACTCTTTCCATAGCTATAAACTTCGACATCCTTACCTTTTTTCCTGCAAATAGAACAATAAAAGCATAAGTAACAATAATACTAAAACTTCAACTTTACTTCTTAAATGCATGAATAAGTGTTGAGTTAGGGAGTTTGTAATTACACTTTTCAAGTGTAATCACACCCCCCAACTTGAACATTGCTAGTCCCTTAGCAATGATCTTTATTAACAATGAAATGCATAATGTTTTTTTTATTAAAATGTGATGCATTACTATCCTATTTCTCTTTTCGTTGGAAACACGGCTACACTTAGCTACGTGTAGCAAGCCCTTTAAACCCCTAGGTTCCCCCTAGTGGACGAGTAAGGTCTCGTGAGGGTTTGCAGTGAATCTACCCACAAAATTCTATGGCATGATCTTAATGTGTCAAAGAGTGATCAAGATCAAATATGAATTAAGTTCAAGCTCAATAAGTTACAAAATTCAAATATCATGTGTAATTTCTAAGTGTAACGCATAAATGCACGGACTATCAAAGTAGAAAAAGCATGTGTGCAAAATTGTTTCATTTATTCAACAAGGTCTCAAGAGCATAAATGGAACTAAGTTTTGACTTCAAAAGCTCACAAGGTTCCACTCATAGAAAGAAATTCACTCATTCAAGGGTTCGCACACTTCTATTAGCATAAGTTGCTATCCTAGTTGCACATAACCTCATAATATGTGAATGGACTCAAATGGAACTCGAAGTGGACAACTCCTAACCATGTTTCAATGCATGTGTAAAAACCACATCACATAACCTACACTAGATCACTACATGTACAAAATAAGAGTTGCTTGCTGAGAATCCACTAGGTCTTTATTTTGGTTGTAACTTGGCTAGGGGTAGTGGTTAACAACGGAGGATGGAAATCAAAACACATGTCTTGGGAGGAAAGATGTTCAAGTGCACACAACTCCCAAACTACCTAACTCCTTTCCAATCCCAAGAAGATTACAACATGAAGCCTATTCACTAAATTACAATTGCTCATGGGACATTCTCAATAATTGTAGTACAATACCAAAGTCCCAAAAACAAAAAAGGATAACAAAATTTTTTTTTCTTTTTTTTTTCAATAATTCAACACATTAATTCTCATCCCAACATTCTTCCTCATTTTGTTCTCAAAAGATTACATTCCCAACCCAAATCCACACTTAGGCTTTGAGACACTTTCACAACCCAAGACATGTGAGGGTGAGGCTTAAAGTGTGTGAATGGGGTGTAAGAGTTATCATATGAGAAGACAACCAAGAAGAGAAAAATGTATATCACACACTTTATTGAAAAGCTTCAAGTTGGCTCCTAGGGTAATTTATAACCAAGAAAAGACAAAAAGGCTCAAAATGACAAAGAAAGTCTAGCATCCTTTTCAAAGCTTGCAACAACTCATAATGTGCCAAATAGATACTCATGTAAGTATTTGTGATGCAATTGATGCATTAAAAATCAAGGTGAAGAGCAAAAGAAGTGTAAGCATGTGCAACCCCTCAAGAAAAGAACATAAGGCTCGAAAGCTCACCATAAAGGGGTATAAGTCTCTACCTAGTCCAAAGATGCTCAAGTAACCAATATCAAATAAAATCTACACCTAAGCACATAAACTTTTCACCATGATAGTCCAAACATGCACAAAGTTATCACCCACTCCACTTCAATTATGTTTCCTATTAATGCTTGAACAAAACTCACTTATTACTTTCTCACCCAATTTCACAATTAACCAAACCATAAAAGGATCTAGCATGTAGGTGTACAGATGCTAAATTCATATATTTAAGCTCAAACATGCTCAAAATTTGAAAAATTTGTCAATTTTAAGTATCATGATGCTATAATCATGCAAGTGCTACCCGCCAACCTAAACTGAACATTGTCCTCAATTTGAAAAGATATGAAGCATAGGTGAGTCTGTAGTGTGCACAATGAGCATGATGATGAATGGACCCATATCCTCCCAACCAAAATGGAAAAGAGTATGAATAAGAATGAAATAATAAAAATAAAGAGGAACATACAGAAAGAAACATAAAAGATAAGGATAGGTTGAGGAGTACCTCGTGTGGTCTTCAATAGAATCAAAAGCAAGATGATACTCAAAAAGGAGTTGCAATGAAGTAGCAAACACATCATCTTGGTCCAACTCATTGTAACCATCACTACCCTCCCTAGACTCGATGTCAATGTTTTCATTATCAAGGACATCTTCTAGGGGTGGCATATCATGATACTCAGACAGGGAACTCGTGTCAGATTCTACAGTGTCGGTGTCCATGGCGTACAAGGGTGCATCTAACCACTCATCAACTATAGTGATCTCGGCCCATTCCATTTCTAAGAGTTCTTGAAGGTCAACTTCATCCCACCATTGGTCATCTAATTGATCAAGTGTGATGAACATCAGTGATGGATATATAAGTGGTAAGGGTAGTGAATTACTTTCTAGAAAGTAGTGCTCAGGCCACTTTTCCCAGTCAACCTCTGAACTCTCAGACTCACCTTCCTCACTAGATAAAAAGGTCGTGTCATCCCACTTACGTTTCCGACGCATCATGAAATTACTAGATTCCATTTTATTATTTTCATTGTTAGTTGGACCAGAGATGGTATACCTGTTCTTTGCAGAAAATAGGAAAATAAAAGATTAAGAACATAAACAACTCACAATCCAACACAAGGTAATATCAATAAGCTCAAGAATTAAAAGAACAATCTAAATAAAATGGAAAATATAACAAATGAGAATAGAAGAACATAAATAAACAGTTATCCCACTGGTTACAATAAAGTAAAGAGTTTTAGGATTACAAATTAAACAAGAGGGCTCACTCTTAAACTCTCAAATAAGAAAGAAACATAAATCACTGCGGACGTGGTGGTGGTTGAGACTCTTTGATATAGTCTAGGACGCTCTGTAAGAGGTGGCCCTGAGTCTACTGGCTCTGGACGTAGAAGGAGCTGGTGGTCAGCTTCCTGATTCTGCTCCATAACACTAATATGTTCGGCCAGAATTCCATTCTAATTAGTCAATTCAGCATTGGTGACCTCTTCTTCATCCGCATCTTC